>MU184540.1:86330-116385 GCA_016904865.1 Pissodes strobi
GAGAAAACACATCGGAAAGGTATAGTTTTTCGTCCGAACGGATAAAAGGTCAATTGTTCATATATCGTGTAGATATGCGCATTTCGCCATAATACACTACTAAGTGTCTTAGAATGTGCACAGAAGGATATCTCCCAATTTTCAACTGGGCATTTTCATTTCAGTTTTGACGTTTTAAGTAACATAATAAACAATATCATTTATATAATACAATGTTTTTTTTGCATTGGTTTATTATTAATTATTCTATTTAGTTATTATTATAAACAAGCTATTCAAGTTATTGCAAAAAAACTAATGAGAAGTAGCCGTAAGCAACTTAAAATTGATAAATAATACAATCACGAGCTTGACACGGCCACTAATATTAAACTGAAGCGCAGGAATAGATTCGCAATAACATTTTATCCCCTGTGACGTTCTTTTAATAATCACCATTTGACGATGCAAATAAGTGTTATGTTACTTAGCAGGTTATTGAAAAAAATGTCAAATAGACTATATATTTTTACTTTTTCATTCAAAACTTACTTACAATTATGCTCTAAGTACGTTAATGTTTTTCAATAATTGAAAATTTGCTCATTTGATTGATAATTGATAATTTGGTAACAATAGTTTTTTTAATTTTTGTGAGTTAACACTATATTACATAACACCATCTAAATAATAAGTCGTTATAAAACCTAGCCATACACTCAACAAATGAAACCATTTTTAGGTTTCGGTTTGGAACAACAAAGTCTAATATTTCTGGTGAAATATCGGAGTCGCCACAATTAGATTCGTCATATTATTCACCAGTCCTTTGTTCAGAAATGCAAAATGAAGAAAACTCAGTTATTGGTGATGATGGAGTTGAAATGCCACTTAATAATGCACCTAGTAATCTGGCCCACAGCACGTAAATAGGGACGACAGACACAAAACAAATTAACATCAATTAGCAGAGAAAGAAAAACTGCTAGTCACACTTTCTTCACAACCAACTGATACTTATGAAATATTAAGTTACCTACAAAAAGAATCCATGATAGAAGAGTGCGACGAAAATGACAATGAGATTTTTTTTGGTTATCTCGCAAAAAGTCAATGGCTAATACAACTCGACTTCTATTTATAACGTCGGCACAACATCCTGATAACTCTAAGCCAGCTAATTTGAATAACAAATTAAGAGACGTTATATAGTGTTGACGTGCAGTCACGTGCGACTCGATTTCGACGTTATTATTTTACCGAATTTCTACAACTAGAGGGCAAATGGTGAAACGAAAATCCGAGCTCTGGTAACAACAGCGTTGCCGTTGGTAAAAAAATAAAAGTATAGAAAAGCCAAGCAATGAGACGAGAAACCGTGCTTCGTATTCATTTTAGTGGTACACGTGCAACTGCTAATGACAGGCTTAGTAATTTGATTAGGTAAATAAACAGATGGTAGCAAAATACATCATTCCCAAATCTTTAATGGCAACCTTCAAATGGAAACTGATTTAAGCGTAAATCATCGTTTACGCTTTAGTAATATATAATTATTCTGATATATTTTCATATTTAATTGGAAAAATATTTACAAAGAAAATTTCTTATTTCGTGAGGACATGGTGTTATTTTCCAGATGCAAATAAGCTTTCAAAAATGGCTTTTTAAAGAAATGCAACTATTTACCAACATGTCGTCGGCAGATCAGAAAGTCCTCTATAAATTGCCCACGTCTGTCGGCCTCCTATTTTGCGGTTATCACATTTCCAACGTGCCCTAAGTGATCAGTATCAGTATCTAAAGGGGTGGCCCCCAGCGGGCCTTACACTTAGATCACCAGATGGGCAATAGGAAACATTACAAACTTCGCAGTAAGGCTATGCGATTACAGAGTCCAATATAGCCCAGACCTTGAGTTAAGTTAAGATTCCACGCTTTTTAAAGAATAATTATCTTCTGGTAGTAGATACGATGTTGGCAACCATTGTAATAATTATAACAATTACTTAGGTAGTGGACAGCTGACAACTATAATTTAAAAATCAAACGAAGGCCCGTAGTCATATGCTCGATGTTCTTTTCCGACTGATTTAGGATTTATTTAATACTACACAACGTTGAACGCAGTCTGCTACTAGTTAGTAGTTAGAAAGTGCTGCTCAGGGAGCTTCTTATTGATTTTCATTTTCATTTCTTGATATCTCGTTTTTGACGACGGGGGTAAATTTGTCCTCAAAACGTTGAGCATTTCAAGTTCTCTTAAATTTTCCAGCTTGTTTGGAGTCACTAAAAAAGCACTTATAGAATTTACCATCATGGCGCCAGGCGAATCGTCTTTAAATTGAAATTTTCAATAAAACTCAAGTGGAGTAACACTTCATCTCATAAAAAATGTAAAAAAAAATCCCAGTTAGAAGACAAATTGTTGTAAAATTTGATATCGCTAAGAAGCTTAGGGAATACGAATTGGAACATCAAGTGTAAAATGTGCAGAGATTCACCATAACCCCAGAGTTGATCTGTATCCATTATCTCGAATTCAGGTTCTCACCCATTGTCGGTCATTAGTTCCTTAGAATATTCTTATCATGTATCAACTATTTCATAATCCAAAACACTAACCTCTAAGAGGATCTTGGCCAACGCCAGTGAATATTTCGTAAAAAGTATTTATTTTGCTTTCCAATTTTTGTCTCTGTGTTTCTAGTTCGGTTTCGTTGCCATGGATTAATGCAGTTCATATTACAGACATTCTTTTCGTGTTTATAAATATTTTTAATAATTAATTTATATTACGATAGCCGTTATTTTTGTTTATGTTATAAAATCAAATATAACTGCGCTAAATCGTACCTTAGAAAATTCTCAAACGTGTTTTAAATAATTGACAATCAATCAATCAATCAAAGCTTTATTCATTTTTAGAACAGTATCCATACTTATAAACTAGTCATAAATGTAATCGAAGTGCGTGTTCTCGTTTTACGAGTTGTGTTGCGCTTACATTGCGCATCTCACTCGCGAACTAAACACCTGAGGCTTAGGGGCTGGTGTCGGCCCATCTAATGACTAACTAATGAGTAGTCATGTCAGCCTTATGATTCTTTGGGATTATTTCCCTTCAATCAAATTACAGGGTGAGTTTGCCTATAGGCTGTATTGATTAGTTGAGGGTGTTTCAGGGGTGGTTCAAGCTGGTATTAAACGCAGGAAAAAGTAGCCAAAAAACCTGCTTAATATTATCACGATACAGACGGCACAGACATGTAACACAAATATATACAATATATACATTCTATGTACAATTCAATGACTAATTAGTCAATTCAAGGACTATGTACATACATGCACATAGTATATATAACATACGATTGTTCGCCCCGAACACGTAAATCTTGTCTGGGGGAGGGGATAGCACGCGCGGCTTGGTGGCTGCGGCGAGAGTGATGAAGTGGTCTTGTCTGGTTCGTAGTATGTATGTTGGTACATTCATGTTCAAGTATTTGTTAATTTTTAGTGAATTGTAGTTGTATATTGAGTCGTTTATGGTGGCCTAAGTTCCTGATAAAAGAGGTCCGTGTGCTTATATAGCTGTCCATGTTTCAGTCTATGGCGTGGGTCACGTCTTAGGTCTGCGATACCTGCGGTCGCTTCTGATCTCCTGATGCTATATTTAAAGAACTTACAGGCTGCGTCGTTGACATATTGTTCAACATACTCTATGCTGGCCATGTTATGTAGATCGCTGACTCGAACTCGATCGAGTAGCGTGAAGGAGAAAGCAGCCCGCAGGTATCTGTTTTGTATCGTCTGTATATGTTTCAGGTGGCTTCTTGCTACTGAGCACCAAACTGGTGCTCCGTATAGTAGTGTCGGTCTTATTATTGATTTGTAGATTGTCAGTTTGTTAGTCTGGCTTAAGTATGATCTCGTTCGTATAAGTTGATTCAAACTTTTGCGGGTAATTATGTTTTTAGCCCTGATTGCCGCGACGTGCTTGGGAAAAAGGAGCTTTCGGTCGAAAATTATCCCTAGGTATTTGACGGGGTCTATCGGCCTAATTGCCGCGTTGCCTACAGTAATAGGCGCCAGGTCTATATGGCGCTTATGTGTCAATATACCTAGTTCTGTTTTCGACGCATTTAAGGTTATTTTCCAATGCCTGTAAAAAGGGGTTAGAAGGGTGAGATGGTGTTCGAGATTCCGTTTTGCTACATGCACGTCTCATGACTGTGAGTATATCACCGTGTCATCAGCGTACAGGGCAAAGGAATTTGCAGGATGAGACGGGAAGTCAGCTATAATATGACTGAATAGTTGCGGTGACAAAACTGTTCCTTGGGGCACTCCAGACATGATTTGTCTAGGTCCCGAAGTATCGCCATGAATGCTAACCGAAAAGGAGCGATTCGCAAGGTACGACGCAATGAGGGATGCTAGATGTAAAGGCATTCCATGGATAGCAAAAAGCTTATATAACAGCCCATTATGCCATACATTGTCGAATGCTTTCTTAATGTCGAGGAGCAACAAAGCCGTTGCCTTGGCCTCATTGAAGCCGTTCAGAGCATCCTGTGCGACCTTCGCCGCAAGCATAGTAGTGCTATGACCGCGGCGAAAGCCGAACTGCTCCGGGGGTAGAATCCGAAGACTCACAAGGACACTGCTAATCCTCGACATAATGAGCTTCTCGGTTAGTTTGCCGAGCGTATCGAGCAACGATATTGGCCGATACGAGGACGTAAGCCTCGCATCCTTGCCCGGCTTAGGGAACAGTATTATCACCGCTTTCTTCCAAGGGAGCGGAAAGTGTTGCAGGCGTAAAATTGCATTTATGATGTGCATTAAGTGGATGACGGTCTTATTCGGCATATTCTTTAAAAGAGTATACGGAATACCGTCAGGGCCAGTGGTTTTGTTGACGGCCGAGAAATCTCCTGATTTCAGCAGGAGTGACTAGCAGCCTATCAAGCACCGCAGGGGCGATCGGGTACTTAATAGATGTAAAGCTTTCCACTACTGTGTCTACATAGGTGTGAAATGGCGTGGAATTCGGCGTCTCGCTGAAGACGTCCGCCAGGTAGCTCGCGAAGGCCTCCGCTTTCCAGCATTGTCCGTAAATACATCCCCACGATGTTGTATTTCAGGAAAAATTGCGGTGCCTCCGCGAACCGGCCTGGTGAGCTTCCACAGCGAGCCGTCGTGTCGGCCTATGGTATTAATATAGGCCATCCACTTCTCATTTCTGTAGATGGAGATCTTAGCCTTGATCGTCCCTGTTAGCGCTGTGACACGCAATCGGTCATTTTCTGCTCTTGTACGTTGCCATCTACGCCGGATACGGTTGCGGAAGGTGATTAGGTCTAGGATAGGTTCAGGGAGAGTGTCAGTAAACGGCCGTTTACTGACAATCGGACAGATTGCGTCTCTGACGCTGGATGGTGGTGACTAGAGCTTGCACCTCGCTCTCAAGTTCTGGGATATAGTCTATTTGTCTTGGAATAACCGTTGCTTGATTGAGCCTCGCCCGGAACTCCCTCCAATCAAGATTTCTATACGAGCGGATAGAGTCCGAGGACGTGCTTATAACGGATTGACCTGCGAATCAGACAGGCCACGCCTCCTCCGCGTCGATCGGGCCTATCAAAACACAGAACATGTCGATCGTAAAATTTTAGTCTAAAGTTCGCATCAATTTTTGTTTCTAACAAAAAAATTATATGGAAGTTAGGATGGTCGTAAATGAAACTTTTAAATTCCCCGAGTTTGGAGCGAATGCCATTGCAGTTCCAACACAGAACGTTAATTGGCATTATTGCAATTATATAGTATACCCTTCGAAGTCCTCCGAGAAAAAATTCATCGAGGCCTAAAGGACCTCGAATTTGTTTCCCCTGCAGGACTCTAAGACAGAAGCATAATCGTTAAGGGCTCGAATCAACTCTGCAAAATTAACCAGGCTGTTCACCCGGTTAACTGCGTGCTGTAAGCTATTAAAATTAGAAATTATAGTATTGAGGTCTATGGTTACAGAATTTACATTTGTTTGAGAATTATTGGCATTAATGTTATGGTTGATCTGGCTTTGACTAACCTGATTGTCATTTACATTGTTAGGTACTTGTTGATGGCGTCGCAAGGGCGGGAATTGCTTGTTGAATTGGTTGGCTGCCTCTTCTGAAGCGGTGTTCTTATTGTTCTTCTGCCAAGGGGGTGGCGCTGGTTTAAGCTCCTGCTTCTTGGGAGCATTTTGAGGCTGCGTTTGTTGAGTTTTAAATAAATATACAGGGCAGAGTATACTTATTGCTCGGTGTTCACCACCGCAGTTGACGCATCTTATTACGTTGCTGCTACACTCCGTAATCTGGTGCGCCCCAGCACATTTCGAGCACGCCCAGGCCCTCTGGCAGTGTGTCATCGAATGCCCATGGCCTTGGCATCTTTTACACTGCATTGTGGTTTTTGTGGCTCGTCGATTTTCCCAGGAAATTCGAACGTGGGATAACAGTCTAACTTCCTGGTTTAACTTCCTAAGGGTTACTGAGGCGTCCATGACTATTAAGTATAGAGGGACTCTTGTCTTTTTCATTTCGAATGTAGCTTTTATGTTTAGGCCATGCTCTTCGGACAAAAGTTTACGGATTTCTTCTGTTTGGAAGCCTCCATCTAGCCCTCGCAACACGAAGGCGTGCGTCTTTTGGGACGCCACCGCGTACGAGTGGAACTCTACTTTTTCTCTTTCGAAGAGTCGTTTCAGGTTAGCCCAATCTTTCAGTTGTGTGCAGTAGATAAATAATAGACATTTGATATAGTTATAATTATTATAATTCACACTTGATATAGTTATTTCTTCGTACCTTAATGTAACTGCAAGCGCTGCAAGCCTCTCTGCAGGTTCTATCGGTTCTCTGAATTTGCTGTGTTGTTTCCTCATATCATTTTATACAAAGACTAATAATTCATCAAATCAATCAATCAATGTTTCACATCCGTTCGTCTATATAACGTGTGAAACTCCCCTTTCTAAAGACATTGGTGCCTCATTTTTTAAACACCTTTGTTTCTTCCTTAAATAACGTAAAGAAAACAATAATATTTCAAAATCAATAATTTTCAATAAAAACTTACCTACGTTTTCTATGATGTTGCAGTTCTAGTTGTCTTCTTCATTGTCAGCTGCCAGAAGCAATAGATCCTCTTTAAAATCCATTCTTTGTAAGTATAAATTTAAAAATGGATGTTTTAGCAAAGTGACACCGTGGATACCACCGCGCATATATGTGTCAAAGTTTCCTCAATACTATGCAAGCGTTCTATGTGTTCAGTGATTATCGCGGACGCCAACAGTCGTTACCGTATCAGGCCTATGTGGCTTTAATTATGATACTAGCCAAGCGCGTTCTGGGTTGGACTTGGACACACCTACATAACCGTGCTCAGCCAATCAAGACCTGAATTTTCGGGCCTTTCATGTGGAAAGAAAATTTGTAATAAGGATGTATTTTTTTTTTTATGGCAGTGGCACACACACTAAAGGTAGATCCTATGGCGCTCGACGAGCGGTGTGTGTGCGAAGATGTTGATTGACACGGTTCTTGAATATTTGTAGGTTGTAATTAGTGAGAAACAGATGTCCTGGAAGTGAGTTCCACAGTGATGCAGTGCGCCAGACAAAGGACTTCTGGTAAAGCGATGTTCTAGGTGTTTCTAGTTGTACGACGAACTGGTGCGCTCCTGCTGTCTGTCGGGACTGCCTGACAGGAGTTGCCAGGGGCGGGATTATGCGGGCCAAATCCTGGGAACATCTGCCGTGAAAGTATCTGTAAAACAGAGACATTTCGGCCACATGTCTGCGATGTTCCAGACTATCCAGATTCCGGGTCAACTCCGGATCGCCGACGAGACGCACAGCCCTCTTCTGAATGGAATCCAGCAGCTTTAGGGTATGCTTTGGTGCGGCACCCCAGATATGTGAGCAATATTCTAAGCACGCTCTTATTTGCGCTTTGTACAGCAAGAGCAACTGCTGCGGTGTATAGAGTTTTTTGTTGCGAAATAGCGCACCAAGCTTCTGGGAGGCTGATTTTGCGATGTTAGCAACATGGTCATGCCATGACATATTGCTGTTGACCGAGACACCCAGCAGCCCGATTGACGAGGATGAAGGAATGGTCGATCCTGCCATAATGATGTCAGGGCCCGCTGTATTGGCCCTCTTAGTAAACGTTGCTGCTTGGGTCTTTGCTGCATTGAACTGGACCAAATTTCGGACGCCACAAGTTTGAACTTTCTCCAGGTCTTAATTAATTGCTGTAATCTGCTCCTGTCTGCGGTGATGAGTCTGTGGTGCATGTATAATAGTAATAAGTTTACATCCCTATTAGACCTTCTCTTTCATTATGAGAGTTGTTCCAATGATTCCAGAATTCACGCCAGAAGGCGTTTTGGCGGACTATTAGCGGCTGTAAGCTGCAATAAACATTTAAGAGCGATTCTAAGCAACATTGAACGGTTAAAACTGCCGTGCAGCATGGAAGCATCGCTAAATTATTAATCTGCTGCTACATATTTTGCTCAGTGGCGTGCCCAAATGCAATAAAGTTGAAGGGACATTTTTGCAATAGTTGAAACATACTCTTTAGTTGATACATACTTTTGAAGTTTTTATTTTGACCAAATAAATAGTAATTAAATTTAATAAGTATAAGGTAGTGTTTAGTTTATCATGGCCTCACATTCTTGTGAATCCAGGGAACATATTTGGAGACTCTGGTGTATACGCCTGGATATCCTCTGGTACCGCACGTATATCCAAATGATACTATTCCTTCGATCATCCATCTGGATTCATCTGTGGGCAATGTTCTCATCAATGGACCACCACTATCACCTGCAATATCATAAGAAGAAAATTAAAACTACTTTAAGCAAACATATCACAGAGCACCTTTGTAAAAAATTGTAGCTCATTCATTAGTGATCTGACTTAAAAAAAAATTGGTACAAGTTGAAAGTGCTTTTATAGTTCTTAACGGCACCCCTGAAACACTTAATTTACACCAGTAGCGTGCGGAGATAAAATGAATAATTTTGTAAATCTGAGCAGTCCTTAAATTTCACTTTTCAATTATAAATCATTTAGAGCTTGGCGGCTCAGCTCGTTTCTTGGTATTTATGATGATCGCCATTTAAGAATATTTAACAGTCATATTTCAAAAACTACTCAATTTAAACGCCCGAAACGTTATATAAAACACGTCTGAAATTTTCACTACAAAAATTAAATTGAAAATAGTTTTGTGTTGTTGTAGGTAGTAGACACCAACCAAAATGGCCAACCGGGTTCCCGACATATGTGCTTAAGATCTCACTGACCCATGCAGATGAAGATGAAAGGCCCAATACAAAATTGAATAGGTGGTTTGAGTTATTTTGAAAACAGATCGTATGAACGTCCCAGAAATGTACTGAACATATATAAATACGCAAGTTGAAGTAAGTCAGGAACCTTATATATACTTTGCTTTACTAACTTTTGATTTTAGGTAAAATTTGAAAATTTAAAATATACAGTGAACATCTAGGTTCGTTATAATTGGAAGTCAGTTGGAATGCACCTATAATTTCAAGTCAAATGTTGGTTTTCATTAAATAGGTCATATCGAAGACCGTCCCAGAAACCTGACATGATCTGTATACACCAATACCACCGATGTCACTGCTTTATATTTTGTACCCGTGTATAAAAATTTATGTTTATAAAGATGCACATGATCTACAGAGTTAATGATTGATTTTTTCACGAGGTAAACTCAAGGCTAGAACCACTAAGTTTTGCAGGACATGCTCAATACTTAGTCTTACCTTTCTAATTTTAACCACTTACTGACATACCATTTTGATTTGGGGTTTTGTAGTGGAAACTACTTTTGGCGAATTCAGCACACTTTTTCCTAGGTAGTGGATAAAACTACGCTGTCTATGCATGTAGCAGTCAAAGCTGTATTTCCAAATGCTTAAAACAGTAGTAGTCACTGTAGTTTTACAATAACGACCGTGGAAGTACTATTGCGTTGCCTAAAAGTATGGTGAATACGCTCATATCAGTAATTCTTAGACATTTATTAGCATTTTTCTCGAAGACGGTAGAGAGTGAAATTTTGAGATTTGGCACTTTTTAAGGCAACACTTGGTGGACCGCCGATGACGGAAAATTGAGAGTATTTTTTGGAGTGAATATTTTTTAAATTTGCCATTTTGAGTCATCCTAGGGGCGTAAAAGTCGCGACCATCAAGAAAACCGAGACGACGCGACGGTTCGACAGGGAATTGCTAGGAATAAAACTGTCCAAATGCTGTTTCGAAAATAGTGGGAAAATTTGCTTCTGAGGAAGGATATAAAAACATCGGTTTATAGGTCAAAAATACACTTATTTCGAGAAAAACAATAATTTTTTATAGAATTCTACGCCAAAAATCCTACAAGGGTCCTTTGTACAAGCGATTATGACTTTTATACAGTTAAAGTTTTAGCCATCTCGACACTAAGAAGTAATGTCATGCGAGTTTCCCCTCTTACTAATCAACCATGTTTTAATAAAAATATGAAATAAATTTTAATTCAGTTTATTTAATGCTATAGAAAACAAAGAAACTTTTTTTTCCAAAAATAAATATAGGTAATTTAGTCAACACAAAATAAAAATATAAATTTTTCAAACAGAAAAGTCCTCAGTTTGATGTTTGCATCCCTTCAAATATCATCTCCTTCGCGTGCAGCGGCAGGATTTCTGTGGTGACTTTTATGAAAAGTTGGTCCTAGAAAATTCCGGCAATCTTTTCCATAATGTTCAATCGATACTACTTTTGTCGCCCTTCAATTGATTGCCTAATGGTACCTCTTTGAGCGACAACGGGGAAACTGTGCCATAATTTGTGCAAATACCTTTATGATGCCCACTATCTAGTTAATTGGTTTCACCTTTCACCAGAACACTACTGCTTCTGATGAAAATTAAACGCTTTGCCTTATTGAACTTAAAATACCATAATGAGGAATTCTTCACTACTATTATGGCTTCTGTACTCCACTCGAATACCTTCCAATCGACACCCAACTTTCAAACAGTGGCATATTTTTCAATTATCTCATCATATTGACCCGGTTTCACAATTACTGGTATCATCACGTAATTTTCAACCAGACCAAAAACCTGCTCAGGAGGAACGAAGGAAAGTGCAGCCATCAGGAAAATCAGTTCCAGACAATTAAAGTTTTTTGCGACTCTTCTTGAAGCCAGTGGGCTAGCATTGCCATCATTATGGTCAGCAAATACATTTATTTTTGCTACAGAATTTTTTAAATTGAAGTTAACCAAAACATCTAGCATTAGAGTTTTTCGGGGATTGAATTTTGGTCCCTAAGTATGAAGATAAATTTGTGTGTCTTAACTGAGTCTTGTAGCTACCACCTACGACTGTGAAATTGTGCTGGCTGAAGGCAGGTAACCGGCGTGGTAAGGCCATATTCGTTTGGGAATCAAAAAAAGGTGATTGTTTTTGGTTTATGTAACTAAATAATTTAAAAATGGCTTTTACCTTCAGTCAGGCTGTGGAGTTCGAAATGCAATATATATTGTAATGAACATTTACATATTTTCTGAAATAGCTTATTTTCACACGCAGTCCTTTCGTAGTTATTGCCAGGTACTGATTATAGGGCTTTTTAAAAGTAAGGTCACATGGCAATGACATTCGCATACTTGACTTGCTTCGGCAATAGTGTAATTCAACACAGTGAATTGATTCAATGAATGGTTCTATGCTTTTTTGCTCGTCAATATTTTTTACACCTACTCGATCGCTACTTCTGGGTTCGTAGCGACAGCCCCGAAATGCACAAAATTTAGCACTACAATTTGAATTCAATCTTAGCCAAAATGTGATACTCCCAAACAGGCATTTCGGCATACCTTAATCAAGTGTACAAGTATCAAACGGGTATTGCCTGTACAGAAACAAATGCGTGTTCTCTTTTACCTCTTTTGGGACTGTTCCCTGTATTGGGATCTGACGTCTGGGAGGAGCCTAATCGGTCACGTCACAACATGGAGGAAGCAAGCTGCAATATTATACAAAAATAGTGTGATAATTAGTGAATTTAAAAAAAAAATGTTATTAACTTTGGAGGTTATCTGTGAACATACGGGAACAAATCTCTCCCAGAGATGTTTTGTAGAGGGCGAAAGAGTACTACAAGCGGGACACATTATAAAATGTGGGAAATATAACCAAACAAGTAGTAGCTCTGATACTCATCTCAAAGCATTCTGTCTACAAACATCACATTTAAGAGAAAAACCATATGTAATAAACGTTGTGATTAATTCGATTGGCAACATTTTACAGTGCAAGTGTTCTTGTAAGGCTGATTTAGGAGAAAAATGAAAATTCATGTGTTTTTTTGCATCACCTGGTAAAATGTAATCCTCTTTTTTGAAATGCTGAGAACACACTTTTAGCGATGGTTTCTCCTCATGTACTTTTAAAGAAATTTGCAATGCTTTCAAACGATCCATTTCCTCCAAACTTCCAAAAAGGTTTCTTCGATTCACCACGGTGCGACGCCTTCATTTGGTCTTGGAAAACGATGAAACCTGAGTGATAAGTCCGTGCTTGCTGTACCTTTACAATTTTTCACACAACACTTATCACGATTATTGAAATTTTTACGATCGCGAAACATTTTTTTAATGCTTTTTTAGGAAAATTCGAGCTCAACTAGACGTACTGACACGTGGATGCGTACAATATAATGCAGCTTGGCTCATTTTATTTTTCTACCACCAGATGTCGCAGCAACATGCGTCACATCCCAATAGCAGGCCAGTATTCGCATATCTTGTTCTATCTTGTCTTTAGGTTCGTACAAGTATCGTTAGTGTTGTGTAATAATAAGGTTGCCCTCAGTCGACCAACATGCTTGCAGATCGGATACAATGCTACAGTCTGTGGTAAACGTCTAAAATAGAACAGCAGCAATTCATTAAAGGACACAATATACACATTCCTTTTCCAGTTCCGTTCTTTTTTACGTCCTTTCCCAGCGATGCTAGGCCTAACCCTTGAACTTGCATTTAGCATTTCTTTAGCAAATATGACGTAAAAACAAATGAGCACAGTACAACATTAGAAATCATTTAAATAAGACTAATGACAATCACAATTATTCCGCATGTCGTCACGGATACGGCGCGGCGGCACCAAGGCACGTGATCATACTAACGGACGCTACTGGTTCTAACGTATTCAGGGAGTTCTTGCAACTAATTCCGTGAAACATAGAGCAAGTTTTGCAAATAACTAGCCCTTTTGATGTTACGTTAAGGTATCAAAGAGCTTGTTTTGAGCGAGACTGACCAAACGATTCGCCTTATGAAACTGAGCATTTTTCACATAAAAACTAGTTCTCTACAAAAATGTCGGTTACCGAGTTTTCCATATAATAGCTTCATTTAAAGTCATATTTAGATTACTCTGCACATTTTGTTGGTCCCTGTAATATATTATTTCGAATATTCATCTACCTAACTGCCGAATTTACAATTAATATATATTATGCCGGTCTATAAACTTATATTCAGTATTGGCGCACGTATTTCCATCGGCGGCTTAGCACATACGATAGGGCGCTCGCTTAGCATGCGAGGGGCTACCAGGATCGATGCCAGACGCTTCCAAAGAGCTTTTTTTAAGATATCATTTAGTCTTTAAAATCGCTTTGTTGAAGTTTTCAATTCTGTCGTGCGGTTTCAAGCACACACCGTAATTTTTCTGTGTTGTTCAAAACTGCCTTGCTGCTAAAAGTAATACGCCATTTTGACGATATTCCAAAATATACGCTTATTCTATATAACTGCAGTGAAAGACATGTCGGTGCCACAAATTCCTCCTTTTATACGCAAGCAAACTTTATTAAATATCTGTTAGGAACTTATTGGCCTATGTCGCTCATGTACGGAGTAGGGCAATTGAGAACTACCGAAAATCTCATTGCGTTGTATATATCGAAGGCATTCGACAAAGTTTAACATGACGGAGTGCTCAACAAACTGCCGTCCTTCGACCTACCAGCGTCTCTCTGCAGCTGGATTGCTAGTATCCTTAAGAACCGATCTCTGTACATTGCAGTTGATGGACACATCTCAGACACAGTCACCATTAATGCAGGCGTGCCTCATCTATATTAATGACCTGCTGACCGAAACCAGTAATCCTGTTTACGGTTTTGCAGATGACATGACAGTACCTTTGTCGCTCAATTTAGATAAGAAACTCTCAATTTAGATAAGAAAAATCCTTCTGGAAAACATTTGGACTTGGGGCGGCAGGAATTTGGTCCAGTTCAATGCAGCAAAACCCAAGAAGCCACGTCTACCAAGAAAGCCAATACAGCGGGCCCTGACAACATTACGGCAGGATCGACCATTCCTCCATCCTCATCAATCGGACTACTGGGTATCTCGGTTAACAGCAATATATCTTGGCATATCACATGGCCAACATCGCAAAATCAACCTCGCAAAAGCTTGGTGCGCTATTTCGCAACAAAAAACTGTATACACCGCAGCAGCTGCTATTGCTCTACAAAGTGCAAATAAGACCGCGCTTATAATATTGCTCACACATCTGTGGTGCCGCACCTAAACACACCCTTAAAGCTGCTGGATTTCATTCAGAAGAGAGCTGTGCGTCTCGTCGGCGACCCAGAGTTGACCCGGGATCTGGATAGTCTGGGACACCATAGATATGTGGCTGAGATCTCTCTATGTTACAGATATTTTTACGGCAGATTCAATTCAATGTATTCAAGATGCTAAGTACATTACATAAATGGCATTTGTATCTAAGTTTATAAGGATAAAAATAAAACAATATGAATTAGTTGCACCTAGGTGGGCTAAACCACCAAGTAGATTTCATTACAATTATTATGTAGTATTTCTATTATCACACTAAAAATAATCACTTTGCATATTTCTCCAAATAAAAAAATGAAAAAGCAGATAGAAGACAAAAATAGAATAAAAACAAAAATAACAATAAAATCTAGAATCAAAATAATACCTTAAATCTATCAAAATTTCGAAATACATATGTTCTGCAGCTTTCATTAAATTTTTTGAGACTGGGCACATTTCATACGCTCAAAGGTAGGAGATTTTATATTTTTGGAGCCAGATATAAGAATAATCTTAATTTCTTTGTCTTGTACTGTACTGATGGTAGGAAGTTGCAGAAGTGGGTCGGTTTTGCTTCTGGTTATGTAAGACATAAATCGCTCTTGTAGTCAATATTTCTTCAGAATATAATAGGTCAGTAGGAAACAAAAACATTTAATATGTCTTTGGTAGGAAAACGTTTGTTTTTACGGTATATAATTTTAAGGTTGTAATTCTGGACTACATTCAAAGGGCTTAGCGAGTTTTGGTACATACCACCCCACACGACCACACCATATCTCATAAGTGGCTTAATTAGAGCCTTGTAAACACTAATTAAAAGTTTCCTACTGAGGATATTCCTCAATATGTAGACTTTATATAGCAGCTTTCTGTTATTTCTCGTTAGTCTCTTAACATGCTGATTCCACTTAGGGTTTCTATCCACAATGATTCTTAAATTTTTTATGAAGTTAAATTCATTAATATCACTGTCAAAATTTTCAATCCTAACATGATTATATGCAGGTCGACTTGCAAGAGTTATTTTAAAGGCTAGGTATATATTTAGTTTTAGTAACGTTTAATGTTAATTTAAATGAGTCTAACCAGTTTTTTTATTTTCTTTAAACCCTCTATCATAGAATTTTTCACAGATAACCATGAGTCTCCTGAAAATACCACCACTGCGTCATCAGCATAAGATATCACAATTCCATCTGGAATCTGCATATCTTTCAAGGAATTGATATATATTATAAACTGAATTGGCCCCAAAACGGTTCCTTGAGGAACCCGAATTTTGGTTTTTAGTGGATCACTTTTTACAACCTGCGTTCTTTTTGTTAAATAACCCGAGAAGACATCCAACACACGGCCCCCTCACCCCATGGCATTGTAGCACTTCAAGAAGTAAGTCATGGGGTACCGTGTCAAATGCCTTCGCACGATCCAGAGATACGGCAAGAGTTTTTAACCGTTATCTAGAGCCTCAGTTATACAATTACACAATTCACACATAGCATCAGAAGTACTCAAACCCCTCACAAAACAAAATTGACGTTGTGATATAATGTTATTTTGTTCAAGGAAGCTGACCAAGCGATCCTTAAGATACTTCTCAAAAATGTTTGCGAATGTGTTGATCACACTAATTGGGCGAAATGTGTTGACATAAGATTTATCACCCGACTTATGTATGGGAGTAACAACTGCTATTTTAAAACTTTCACGGACATGCTGGACACTGCCTGTTCTAAAAATCAAATTTACTATATAATTCAATGGGCCAATAAAATAGATGTTCCCAGGATTTGGCCCGTCTCATCCTGCTCCAAGCAACGCCTGTCGGACAGTCACGACAGACAGACAGACCCGTTCATCGTACAACTGGAGATACCTAGAATGTCGTGTTACAGAGACTCCTTTGTCTGGCGCACTGCATCACTGTAGAACTCACTCCCAGGACATTTTTTTTATGATGTACCTGTCCTTCCTGGGGCGCTAGGTGCGGGCAGCGGGAGGCGACAGAAAGTGGCAAACGTGCGCTGTGCCGCAGCGCGGCGCCCTTAGCCGAAGCGCCATGCGCCAGGAAGGTTCAGGGTAAACAAACCTGCCAAGCATGCGCGTTGGATAACTTATCTACCAGGGGGCTTCGGCTGCTGGCGTCTGGCGCTGTGCTGTGCACGGGCCAGGTCCCTTCCCTCTCCTGCCTCCAACCTCATCCGCCCTATTGTCTCTCCCGTCCAGACTCCTCTCAAGTAATTTACCAGATAGCGTCAGATATTTTGAATGCCTACTAGGCGTCATGAGGTGCGTTACCAATCTCCTAGTTTTGAGCATTTGTACCTCTCCTGTGGTCTGGGGTGTTTCTGGGGTATAGTGTGACCGTCTAAATAGTGCATTGATATTTTGTAATGAATGAGGTTCTTGCCAGAGTAATTAAATTTATTTTTATATGAAACAAAATAATAAGATCCTTTAATGGGGCCTTCTCAAAATTCTCAAAGTGTACATTTTGTCCAGATCAGAGGAAGTCAAATACATTTTTATATGCGTCTCTTCAAGTGCTACTTCACAAAGCACATGTGGAAGTGGAATTGTTGCAGTTTTTATGTCCTTTGGCTAATTTAGCTCCTTGGCTGGCAGCATCAGGAGTGACACATCTACTCCTGATTCATCGGTGTAGACGTCGGAGACCATTGTAATGGATCTGTTTTTTTTGCCCGCCGAACAACAACATACATTCCACTGAAAACACTCGAAGTTTCGGATGGTCTGAGGGCCTTGGTGAGGGCATCATTTAAAGAAGGCTCATCATACTGGTCGACCAGACAGGATACTGAACGGGAGAGACGGTAGGGCAGATAAGGTTGGAAGGAAGTTAGGAGAAGGGCCTGACCCATATGCACAGCACAGCGTTGGACGCCAGCAGCCGAAGCCCCCGGGTAGCATTTTTGTATCGAGCATCCAGTAAACAGCTTTTTATAGTGTGACTGTAATATAAATGTTATATAATTGTTAGCTAGAATACCCACCGTTACTTTTCTCCACATATTTGAATACTTTATGCATGACCCTCCGCTCGCTTCGCCTGCTACGGAGGCGCAACCAACCAAAACTAACCCAAATTAACCCAAAATGTGAAAAGCCTGCGCATTTATATTATAGTCGCGCTATAAAAATTCGGGATCTCGTATGTTCGATACGAATAAGCCCCCGGGTAGGCAAGTTATCCAACGCGCATGCTCGGCAGGTTTGCCTACCCTGAACCCTCCTGGCGCATGGCGCTCCGGCTAAGGGCGCTGCGCTGCAGCACAGCTCACGTTTGTCACTTTCTGTCGCCTTTCGCTGCCCGCACTAAGCGCTCCAGGAAGTCCAGATACATCGCAAAATAGGCCTGTAGGTCGGACATTCTCCCACGAGGTCAAAAATTGAGATTTTTGAAAGAAAACAAGAACCTCCAGCTTTGAAGCCGCGCAATTTCTGAACGGTTCGTCCTAAAAATCTGGGTGTGTGCCTATTGGATTCGCTGGTTCGTTCACTACAAGACGACCGCCTCGTATAGCCAAACAAAAGATATTTTGAAAATTTCCCAAAAATTTGGGTTAGTTTTTCTAGTGAATTTTAAGAGTTTTTAGCCAATATTTTTGGAATTATTTATCGTAGGTGAAATCTGTGGCCATATTCTTGTTCCTTGATCAATTTTACACTAGGTAACAGTACAGAAAACCTATGCGTAATCGAAAATACCCAAATTCAAGTAAAAAATGTGAAAAAAAAAATGGAAAATGGCTACAGGTTAGCCAGTAAATTTTTGCGGGACCTAATATTTTAGCTTTTGACTACCCTGTAGATGGGTAACATGCCCACGAAAAATTATTAGCCAAATCGGAGGGGGTCGACGCCAAGTGTGGCCCTTCTTAAATAATTTTGCTCAATGTTAGTTTGTATTGTCTAAATCAAAATAAAGTAATGCACTGTCTTACAGTGGCTGATGGAATAACGTAGCTTATTTTTTTTAATATGAAAATAACTAATACGCATGCCACCTGCCGGCTCTGTGCAATACATACTTGTTTTTATAGCAACATATACACCTGGAAATGAGCGTATCAGAAAAAGAAAGAAATTCGTAAAATTTTTAGAAAAGAAGAATCGAAAACATAATAACATACCATGATGATGGAGTAATAATGTTTTGGAAATTTTGGATGCACGGATGGGATAAATTATAACCATGTGGTCAAATGCTCCTAATGATCAAGCAATGACATCCGCCAGTGTAATAAGGGTAATATTTAAGAGATCAGTGAAATTGAAAAACAAGATAAAAAGGCTGTAGTATTAGGGGCAAATTTGCCTGAGAAACTATGGGAGAATATTTTAGCATAGAACTATCATTACAACCATAATGTAGTTGATTTAAAATCACTAAACACACTTAACTCAAGTTGAAAGGCCAGACTAAATAGGTAGAGATAACTCTACAACAACCTACACTAGAATTCTCCAATTATTACATGTTGCTGTATACAAAAAGTTTTACGATATTTTATAAATTTACCTGAACATGAATCCTTGCCATCCTCTGCTCCAGCACACACTTGAGAGTTACTTATTCGGACATTTAGTTGACCAAAAGTATTTGCACATTTGCTAATATCGGTTACGGGAACCTGCAGCTTTAATTTCACATTACTGTCTCTCCCTTTCTCTGTCCTTCCCCATCCAGCAACCGTCAACAGTTCACCAACACTGGAGGCATCAGTTGGTTCAGGCAAACAAACCGGCTGAATATAATCTGAAAAGGAAACACTGGTTAAATAAAGAAACTAATATTTTTAAATTAAAAGAATCTATAATATATCTATATAAACTCTGGAATAGGTATATATGTATTTTTTGGTCTAAATTAGTGATTACTGATTTCCTTGAGTACGGATGGCTTTATATCTAGGTTTTATATGTATAATTATTGTTACGTCCCTAATTATCATCAATACATATGGGCTTGAACACTATTACTCATAAAATTCTACGTCAAAAGAATCTCACGTAGAGCAATTGAATTTAGCGTTGTATCTTTACTAGGGATAAAAAAAGACAAAATAAATTAAAATGAGAAACAAAGGTTTCAGATATTATCATACAGGAAATGATACGAATGGCTCAGGTACATAGCTAATTATGCTGAAAAAGATAGGTGTATGATATCAGAATCATAAATTAGCAGTGGCTTGTGAAAGATTTTCAATACGTTATAGTAAAGTGTTTCCAAGAAATGTCATGTCATGTCATTTGTAGGCGCCTAATCATACACAGAACAATGGAATACGCATTGTATTTTGCTTAAATGTAAAATTGCAAATTGAGTAATTAACAAGAGAAAGAAATGTTATGGATATTATCGAGAAAGTGATGTGGCAATGGACAGGATATGTAGCTAGGTACTTTTTAAAACATGTTATGTCAACATGACATACTGAGGTTCATTCTGAAGCTGGTAGCAAAATTAGTACCAACAAATCTCCCTTAAGAGACGCACAATCTAAGAAGATTCACTCGCTTCAGTAGAAAAAATATATTGAACTAATATTGCCTTTATCTTTTTAATCACAACGTTTCGATTCAATTGTATCTTCAATCTATATCAAGTAAATACTGACAAAATATAAAGACAGCGACCTTATACTAATGCATTATGCGATGAACAGTGAAAATACCTTTAACTGGATTGTCACAGGCCTTTTTGTTCGGCGTATATGGATGCGTAAATCACCCTAGAATTTTTCACCCTTCACCTGGTCCCGAACGCATTCGTAGGTAATAACGGAAAGACCCTCGTAGTTATGCCAGCCGACTCGCTCCTCCCATCGAGAAATTTTAATAAACCCGCTCTGCGAAATGATACGATTTTCAACAAATTGAATTTAGCGCGCGAAGATTAAGTCGATGATAGAAGGCTTTGTTTCCGGCTCCATCGCATACTGCTTTGGGATTGGTTGATGCGATTGAGCGTCGCACGCATTTATTTTAATTATCTATGAATAATAATTGGGAATTCTATTAATTGAAGTGGCTTAATGACAATGCCCTTTTGGCTACGCTGGGTAGTTTTTTTTTGTGAGGACGCCTGTGCATCGAAACCCCAGGGTTTTATCGTTTAATTCCCTTGGATGAATTATTGAGAGGAACATGTGATCAACCATACTGGAAGTTCATTGGTTGTGCGAGTTTCTTCCGGGGTAAGAATTTTCGTGCGGTACTGCTCTTCGGCTTTCGGTCGCTTCGGTCACTCTGTTACAATGAACCGAGTCAAGCAGTCATTTTAGACGCCGGTCGGAGTAAATTTTGATTTTCACCTGTTAAAGGGATTTTTCTTACCGGGTTAATTTAACAGTTTCAGTCTTTAGTTGTACCTTATCTTTTCGTAAGTGTTCGTGTCCGAAACTGCCCTTTGTGGGATTTGAGGGCTGCTTTGCAGAGTGAGTTGAGTTTTTGTGTGCATTTTTTGACCCTCTGTGAACGCCATAATTTTGTGACGCATGTGGGCAGATTTTTAATTCCCTTTTTAATCTTTTACAGAAGCCCACTTGCCCAGCTGAAAGCCGTCTAGCGTTAAGCAACTGGCTACGCCCCTACACAGGTAAATTATTGTTTTTTTTTTAATTCTGATTTCTCTTTTTCCTTGATGGTTGATTTTGATCACCGAGTTATAATGCTCGTCAATTAAGAGTTACGTGTGGAACCTTGAATATGTCTTCTTTCACAGGGGACTTTTTGGGCAATCTTGTCAAGTCTAAAATACTTGATTTTATTTAAATTAAATTCTCAAATTTTCTAGCAAGCAAGCTTTGATTTTTCTTTTTTATTTTTGGGTAATTTTGACGAGCCTAAAATGCTGCCTTTTATTTAATCGAATTCTAAAATTCAGTTAGATCCGCTGATCTATAGTCAATCAGATTTTGGATCGAATATTTCTTTCTTTTCGATCTATTCATTGACTGACGCAATAACGTTGTAGGTCGAACTAGTTTATTATTGTTCTCAATTTTCACGATTTCTGGCTTACGCTAGATAACCGTTTATCAGATAGCAACTAGTTTTCATACAGCCTAGTAGACTTTGCTTTATTTTTAATTGTTTTATTGCGGCCTTTGATACTTTCTTTACTCGAACAGATTGTTTATTATCTCTGTCCTACTGGTAACTTGACCGTGGAGTAAATTGCCATATGTTAAGGTCTGTAATTAATTAGTGGCTATAATAACGCCAGGTCTTAGTTTATTTATATATTGTCTTTGTGGCAGTTATCAACGAAACCTAACTGAACTGAATAGCATAGTTAGTTAGTTATACGGTATATGTGACGAATCATTATTCGATAACCGTGAATTAGTCTTTAATTAGGTGATTACTCGGGCAAATTGAACTTACCTATAACGAGAAGTCATACACAGTATCTGGCTTTCAACGCATATTACTGACGTTCTTTTATTAATGCTTTAAGCGACCGTCATCAATTACAAGTAATATTTCGGAATTTGTTTAGAGTAAGCGTGTGAATTATTTTCACCGAGTAAGCCTACCTTTAAGAGTACAGTAACCATAAGAATTGGCTATTGAAATTTTCTTCAATTCAATTTTCTTTTCTTCCTCCTGGCTAGCTGTGATATTTTATTATTAGGTAATAAAACCAATTCTTTGTTTGTTTATTTACCTGTTTTATTTAATTGATTTTTTTATCGTGACTGAAGGAGAGGCCCATTACAGTAAGTATCTGTTTCCTTTATTATTTTGCGCTTAATAATTGAATTGTTCCGACTTACCTTTGATTAACATTCGAGTATTTGTTCATCGTTTACTTTAGTTCCCTTTGATTAATTTTTGGAGTATTATTCTCATCGACTTTAGTTTTCCGTTAGTTTGGGGTACTTGCTTTATACCGAATTTGATTTTTGATTAATTTCTGGGTAATTATTTTTTCCGGTATTGTTACTGGTAAATTGTCGGAATAGATATTTAATCTAATATTGTAACCTATTTTTGCTGTTTTATTGATCGATTTTCCTGATAGAAATAAATAACGAATTTTTGGTATTCATTTATTTTGTCGCGAAGCTTAAGCTAAAATGAGTCCCATATTTCAACTCTGGGGTAGTTCTCGCTTTTGCTGTCTAAAAGCCCGTGGCGCCTTAAATAAATTAACCCGCTCCCTACTCTCCGGTATTTGAGCTAGGGCCTAATTTATACGCTCGGCGACAGCTCGTTTTAGCCTACGCATTGACATACTTTATTTCTTTCAATATCTAATTTTAAATTCTCAAAATTAAATAATTTTCTTTCAGTTTGAGATTATTCACTTCCAGTTCCTTCTAAGCTGGAGTGAAGGTTTGCGCCCATTAGAAGGAGAAAAAGAGCGTAATAGGGTGTTGACCTAGTTAGTTTAAGACCTTCTATGAACTTATATGCTTATTGAGCACTCAGTTGACTTTTTTTGTCACCTCTTACTACTGAATTCTATCTCGTTTGCCCCACAAATGTTAAGCTATTCTAGATTTTGATGTTTCGCTTCTTCGGGTGCTGATTTTGTGTTCTTTTATTTGTACTTCCATTGGCCGTTACTCGTATGTATGCGTCGCACTCAGAAGGTACGCGATGTATACAGATTTTCGTATTTTCTGTGCTGCAAATTGATCTGTCTAGTAGGCTTCTGATCACTCATTGTTTGGTTGCTTAAAAGTGATTAGAAGCGAAGTTTAGGTATTGATATGTGTGCGTTAGTTTCCTATATACTACTATTGTTTGTATTTCAAACCAGGTCATGTAGATATTGGCAGTTGCAGGTCACAGTAGTGATCCCGTAGGTAGTCCATTTTCCTGAGAGAAAAATCTATACTTTCCTTGAATTATTCAGGCAATAATCTAGTAATTTCATTATACAGTAGACTTGTAGTATTTTTTTCATTTAAATCGATGTCTTTTTCCAACTTGGTCCTAATTATCCTTAAACATTTCTTTATTGGGTCATTAGTGTAAAGGTCTTCAACGCCAAAACTAAAAACCGGTCTATTAGCTAAATATTGACTGTTCCTATTAGTTCTACAAAACGTTCGGAGTCTTTTGCAAACAGAGTGGCGTCATCTACAAAAGGTTCAAGTGCCTTTTAAGTTTCACCGCACATTGCGTTAGTTAGAAGCTCGTAGTCTAAGAAGTTATTCACTTGATAACGATTAAAGTTTTAAATCAGTTAATATTTTGTGATTAAAAATAAGCGCAGTGGTATTCAAATACATTTCTTTAACAGAAAATGTTACGGTACCTAACACTTTCAAACAAAGATTCACTATGCTTCTTCAAGACCATTTGATAATATATAAAAAGGTGGACATCCACAGGAATTTCTGAACGGGATCCCTCTAGAAAAATTTTGGGAATAGCTATGAATTGTAAATCCGTGGCTTATTGTTATGCTTGAAGGAGCATCAGTATAACAATGAATAAATAACTCTAAGATGCAGATTTAGCGAGGGAGGTCTCAACAGATATTTGAATAAGACTACCTAAAAACATATAGACTTCTCAACAGATATTTCTTAAAAAGAGTAATTTACTATCGTCATTTTACAGGAGGATGACAGGTGCTTTCTTCAACTGATTAAAAAATTACATTACTCATTTGCCAACATTATACATCGTCAGTTGATAGTGAAACTTCAGCTCTCACGGAGCCCATCTCAGAGAACAACAATATTAAGGTTATTTCATCGTTCTAACCGACTGAGCCATTGTCCATAATGGACCAAATCTTATTTTCGTAGATTAGATTTCCAGAAGATCAGAAATACAACGTTAATTACTGCACTTAGAAGAAAAAATGTAAAGTAAGTCAGTGGAAACCAGAACCAGTCCCAATCATTTCGTCAACAAAGGAAGTCAGTCGAAATAACATACTGGAGAATAGCCACAAAATGCCATGCAGGTTTGTGAGTAAACCATCGACATGTCACCGAGGACCTTGAAAAACTGTCAAAATTCAGTCTTTTTAATATATGCTTACCGTGGTTCAACGTTATGGAAGAAAAGAAGCAATTGATAACTACCTGAGTATGGTATGTCCTTGTCCAGCCTTACTAAGGCAATATCGTGCAATCTATTATTGTCGCCCGTATAGCTTGGATGTGGTATTATTTCTTCGATTCCAGCGTTTATATCTGGTTGGTTGCAAAATTCTACACCTTTTTGTCTGAAGCAATCTCTGCCGGGACTACTAGTATCATATTCTCCCAAACGAACGTTGATTCTGAAAAGCAATTAATGAATAAGGCGGAGTATTAAATGCGTACTTTCACATCAGCTACATAAGAATCAGTGATGTGTGTTTACATTACAGATAAATAATTTAGTAATTACTAATATTATATTTGACAATTTTTATGTTCTTCAAAGGCTAGACAACTACGAGCTTCTGGCAATTTTACATCGATACGTTCAATTAATCATATTTAACGAATCATAATCAAGTGCCACTTAAGTTCTAGCCTTTACTTTTAGCAATTTTGAGTCCACATATAACCTTTTTAAAAATCTGATATTTTATGATTGCACCAGAATAAGGAGCTCTACAGTCTTAAAACTCCGTCATTATTCGAAATGAATGAAAACATTTACTTTATTTAATGTTTTTAGGCGACATTAACAATTTTCCTGAAATAAATAACTCAATACGCATAGCATCATACAAAGACACTAAACACGAAGAATCGAATATGATACAATCTGGCATTTGGCAATATAGTATAGTACTGTGTCCATTGTATACTTAGTAGAAAGCTTGCTTGTGAATTATCATTGAGCAAGTACGGTAGTACGGCATCAGCAGTACATGTCCCGCAAAATAGAAAGAGTCCTGACTTTCGGGTGGACGGTAAACAGGGGCTATTTACCTGATAACCGTTGACACGCGCCCTTCTATACAATCTGTTAAGTATGACGTTTCATACTAATGAATTTACTAATTTTAATTATTTGTGGTCATACCTTTTAAAATCAAAGTTGAGAGGTCGCGAAATAACTTATAATCTTATACAGTTTATGAAACAAGAGGCAACTGCAGGGAGATCAGTAACTGATTTAAGTAAAGTACATGAGCGTGAATTCAGCCGCTGCGCTGCTGCCAAGATTAATCTAAGCACAATTAAATGAATCAAGCGG
Source organism: Pissodes strobi (assembly GCA_016904865.1). NCBI lineage: Eukaryota > Metazoa > Arthropoda > Insecta > Coleoptera > Curculionidae > Pissodes > Pissodes strobi. The sequence continues at coordinate 112,250 of MU184540.1, forward strand.
GAAGTTAAAAATGTCGACTCTGGTACAGTTACATCTTTTTTCACGCTAAACAAAAACCGTGAAAATACAAAAAGTAAAATAGCTTATCAAGATGTGTTACGCAGAACAATCCACAATTTCCATAAATCAGAAAAACAAGTAACAACCCTATCGAGAATTCATAGAAAGCTTCAAAGTAATGCCAATAACCAGGGATGAAAAATGGATTTCGTTGGCGAAAACCCAAAACCAATAGAATAATTTTAATGGAAAACCTGACGTAAGAGATTTTCAAATCCAATTTGTAAAGAAAATAAAAGCTTACCGTGCAGAAAAACATACATACATTCATCACATACAAACCAAAAATCTTGGGGCGACGAAACTGATGAAGGCCTAAGCAAAAGGCACATACTCCTATTAATCGTGAATGCTGGAGGAGAAGATGGTTTTGTGGCAAATTCATATGTCAGATGAAAGTGACACTGCAGTACTGGGGATTACCATAATGAGATGAGTTATAATGTAACGTTCAGATTTGGATCATATTATTTGTCGTTAAGTTTGGACCAGCCCCGCTAGTACTCGCGTTTCAGTACATGGTACGATCGTGGATTTGGGTATTTGCGCCGGCGTTTTGAAAGGTCTAAAAATCTTTGTGGCGACTCGGGGGCTCGCGAAATCGTTTTAGCTGGAAACGCTTCTGGCTCTTTCTCTTTCCACTTTTAAAGGCCGGGTTAGGTAGTCGATGAGACTAACTTTGTTCTCTCCAACGCAGTTTGGGCGGATTTGTTCGACTGACCTCTAAAATTTTCAGTTTTGGGTTTGGCAAAAATCATTGTATTGCCTGCAGTGTTTTAAAGTACGGAAGTCTCGTATAAAGGATTTATTTCTATTCACAACGGCATTATATAGTGTGGAGACAGCCAGTTAGCTTGGCTTGTGTTTTTTTGGTGCCCTCTGGGTTTCACAGAGGGCCGCATCCCCTGGGCCAAAGTTCTGGCTAGGAGTTAGCACCTCAAAACTTGAGAGAGCTCAACATTTAGGGGTACCTGCCAGCTGTGTAGGGCCTAGTTCTTCCGGAGCAACCGGATTGGTTTGGCGTTAGGACAATAGCGAAGCAGGGCTAAGTTAAGTAACCAAATAGTATAGGGTTATCGGTGTTGTGTTGTTTCCTGATGTTGTGGGAAAATGTGTATTGCGCTCCTTATTTTTATGATTAGTTTAGAGCGCGCTATTTGTTATCTTTAGCGGACGTGTGCGCACCGTCGAGTCCTGTTAAGCTCGATCCCTCTGTCTTTGGGATCCATTCGGAGCTAAGTTCGTTCAGTTAGTTTTATTATTTGGCGGTCTCAACCGCCTGTTTTTTCCCCTTTTCCCCTATCAGTTTGTTCTTATTGTTTTAGGATTAAAGTGTTTAATTGATTTCGCAGTGTTGCATTTGGCTTAACATTTAGTGAGCGCATAGACATTCTTTTTCAGATAATTCAAGTTTTTTTGGCGGAGTATCGAGCAACGCGGGGACTTCCACTTCGGTCGGTGTTGAAGCTGGTGGCGCCTAAAGAACTTCACGAAGTGGCCGTGGCTAATTCCACGCACACCACACAATTTGCTGCAGGACTATATGTCTTGATTTTTCCCGTGTCTATTCCAGTGAAGGAGTTCTGGTCGGATTCGGGTAGGTGGTTTTATTCTAATTCTTGGTGGAACTCATCATAGCTCCACAAGCTATTTAACAACGTACAATTTAATTCATACTTTCTTCTAACTTCTAAAAACAACCTAGTTGCGAATTCACGCCTTCACAGTGTGGTAGTATTTGACAACGCGCCATACCACAACAAGCAAATAAATAAGTGTCCTACATCGTTAACAAAGAAAGAATACATCAAAAAGTGATTAGGTGAGAAAAATATTCCATTTATCGATAAAATTAAACCGGAGCCCTACAGTCATATTAAAATGGCGAAATGAAGGGAGAAAACTTAGAGATCGATGAAATATTCCAGTGAGGGGCGCACCGTTTTTCGAACCTCCGTCCCATTCTGACCTTAACCCAATTGAAGAAGTGTGAGCACAGATGAAAGAGTTTGAGTGTAGAAGGAACGTAACTCTTAACTTGGCAGATGTTATGAAATCAACGGATGAGTTTTTTTGAACAATTTACGGTGTAGTAGTGGAAATCACGCTATGAAGATGTAAAGAGAAATGAGATTGAGTATATTGAAAATGAACTTATGGTGGACATTGTTGTAGATGAGTTAATAATAAATTTGTATAACAATGACAGCAGTGAGGAGGAAAGCTCTGATGATAATTTAAACGAGGGCCAGATATCCTTGTCGGGAATAGAAGAAATACCAACATGAAATTAATAAATATACTTACTTACCTATCTTTAACTTTTATATAATATTTCACGTTGTTTGTTCTGTTATGTTGTTAATATAGTTCCTGCTATTATTAATATATATCGTCGGTTTACTTTAAAAACCTCGTATATTGATATTACCAAATTTTACAGGAGAAGCAAAAAACTTTGAGTACCTACGTTGTTTAGACCTCCTATGTCTCAGTTTAGCACAATAACCTCAATGTACTTTTCATTTAGCTCAATTGACTTACGAGGTTTTAAATGTAAGATCGTGGAGTCATAATGAAATAAGTGTTTTAAAAATACTTGCATAGATGGCACTACAGTATATATAGACTTAAAAGGTTTTAAATATAGATTTTAATTAATAATATTAGCCAAATTATGCTAAAACCTCATTTTCCGAAAAAATTGGACTTACGAGGTTTTGAAAGTAAAACGACGATATGATAACTGAAAAATGTTTTCTGACGTTCAAATTTATTTGAATATAAATGTAATATTTGTATTAATTTTTTGGTAGTATTGTGCACTAGCCCATTGCTGCCAATCAAATTTATTTCTTTAAATGATGCCAGGTAATAAATGCTCATTAAATATGAAGAACCCACAATAAATTTTATTTCCGACTTGGCTCATTATTATCCCAACCATAAAAATATCATAACAATAAAAGCATTATTATTACATATATAGCAAAGAGGTAAACAAGATTAGTACCTATCCCCGCGACCCTATATGAATCCAATTTCGATTTTATTTTTGACGCGGAGTGTGCTTTACTAAAATTTGTTCTTCAATATCTCTCTCGTATACTCACTCTCCTTTTCTTTCATCTGTGCACCTCAGGGTTCCTTCTATTTTGCATAACCTGTAGAACGCTAGATTAAGGAATTAAACGAAAGACGAAAACAAAGATAGGCTATGAAAACCTTAAGAGCAGATTTGTATCATGCAAATGATATTGAGAGGTGGACAAGGAAGAAACAAATATTCTAGATAGATAATCAAGCAGACGCGTCAGGTAAAAAATCACAAGAGTTGTAATAACATTAAAACCTAACGTCGTAGAGTAAAACTGAAACGGATGAAATTTAACAAAACCTAAGTCTAAGGCAGAAAGTAATTAGTCAAGTAATAAAAATACTTACAGCTGTCCTACCTTCACCAAAACTTCGCCAACCACACAATGCGCAGCAGTAACTATATATCTGTGGTTAATAAGTGATCCAGCACAAGAAATTTTTCGATTTCCATTAGGCTTTAGATACTGCATTATTGCCATCCAGGGAAACTCATCCAATGCCGCTTGTTCCCCACCGAAAATTCGATTCTGTGCCTAGAATGTCAATTGTTTGTTTTTCAGATACCACTTAATTGTTATTTTTTTATTACTCAATACTTGTTTTTCAAATAAAAGCACTTATTATAATATCTTTGCGTTTGTTCAGTAGGCGGCTTGAGGTTCGATTCAATCACAAGGGGTATGTTATTTATTTCGCATGATGATGTGTATGTAAAATATGTTTCAAAATTTGAGAGTTTTCTAAAATGGCTTTAGACGAACAGTAAATTTACTCCAAAATAGTTTAATAAATAAACACGGTTTGCTTCCATAAGACCTACAAGGGTAAGTAAAAGATAATGTCATCAGTTCACTTAAAATAAAATATAGAGGAAAGTTTAGATACCCACCCATACAATAAAAACTGTTTGCAATAAGCAGTTATTTGATGAAAAAAAACTACTAAGTTTCGTAGTACGTTGCAAAGAATTGGCATTT
>MU184540.1:116395-155826 GCA_016904865.1 Pissodes strobi
AAAAAAAACTACTAAGTTTCGTAGTACGTTGCAAAGAATTGGCATTTTTTGTGGAACTTTATCGGTATAACTAATGACCTTTTTACCACCAAATGCCTGTCCCTAATGACATTCATGTTAGGTCTAAAATTATAATGCTTATTGGAATCTTCGGTTGCGCCATAATGGACAAGATTTGATTTCTTTTTAAAGGACGCATTTTAAAATAAAGATGAAGATGACAGAATTTTAATTTTTGAAAATAATTTCCTGCACGGAAACATTTCTAGTTTAAAAAGCATTGAGTAGACCATTTTCTTCTGTTTAACCAATAGCTTTGTTAGATCGAGCATAATCGTCTCAGGCAAAAATAAGACTGGAATAACAACATAACATCAGAAGAAAGATTCATAAAATGAAACAATATGTTCCTAGATTCTTGATATCATATTGATGATCAATTGCAGACAATATAGAATTCAAGAAAAATCGCAAAAACTGCAGATTTAATTAAATCGAAAAAAATAAAGGACCCTTTTGTGAAAGCCGTTTAAGGTATTAACTCAACTATCCCAAACTAAGGCTTTAGAAATAATGCAGCGTTAGTAGTTTTAAATTATGTATTATATGTTGAATTTTTATCAAATTTAATAATTTAAAATTCCAAATTTATTTTGTCTAGAACATCGAAAAGTATACAAGTTTATATTTAATTGAAGAGCGGAATTTATATTCATAAAGTTGATATTTTTAGATGTTTCACCACCAAGTCATTTGATGAAGAAGTACACCAATACAACTTTCTGGGTAAAAAAATTCCGGTATCAAAACTAAATGACGAACACCATTAACATGGATGCAAAGCTCTTTTTGATCTTGCGCGACATTAAAACAGCAAAAAAATGGAATAGGCAGACCTTTGAAAAGTAATATTTTATTAACTAAAGTACTTTTTCTAACAACCGCAAAATTTGACCAACTTTCTGTTATATTGTCAAAAAAATCAAAACATTAACGTAGTAAGATAGTGAGGTAATTAAAACGATTTCCGAAGCTAATGTTGCTGTTTCTGTCTCGGTTTTTGTTTATATCTTTATTATTTTATTTTATTGTGCTGGTTTTGTGTGCAAATTGTTCTTTTATATAGTTGTTTCTTGTTTCCAAAAGATAAACTTTGTAGGATTTAAAAACCAAACTTATTTTATGAGTAAAATAATTGGATTCGCAGGTTTGATAAATGAGGATGAAAAGTTTTAATCAGCTATAAATGTGGTTGTAATTATGGATAGAACACGTTACGGTAGCTGGAATCAACAACTTTGCGACTTTTTGTAAATGCCACGTACATAAAAGTATGTTATCGTGGGGTTATAACCCGATTGGCAAGAATTGGATTGCTCTAGTGATAAATGTTATTTTTGATAGTGGGTTAACTAAGATCGAGCAATTCAAATTAGTGGTATCCGGAATATCCATGGCAAATGGAAAGATTTCGAGACGACCCCAATTAATAAATTTAATTCTCAATGCTTTGTTAAAATATTTCTTGATATCTTGGGAATTTTTAGTATTTTTTTCCAATCATATTCAAAGATAATCGACAAGAGTAGCCACCTAAACTAACGGAATCGGCGAAACTGAAGATTAAAGGTTTCGAAAGCTTACTCAAGAAGCATGTACTACTCAGCAGTTTGTGGAAAAAGTTCATACTGAATTCTTCAATTCATTCTGGAGCCATAAAATATCTACATTTCTACAAAGGAATGAATGAATAAAGATTTTTCCTTCAAGAATGATATAATGTATCTTATAATTTAATGCTGCGTGACTGAAAGGATTATAATATTGTTCAGAAAAATGCATGGAAGGATGGAAATAACTATTAACTTCAATAGATATCTGCTTTATCTTAAAATATGAAGGTACCTAGTCTCTATTTGCCAGAAGAATCCAGCAAGATAGCTTAGTGCTGAAACATACATTGTGTTTTATCGGGAGCGTTTTAACGGGTCCTGTTTGGCGGGATGATGACAACCTATAAGTTCGAACAGTCTACACATATGCGGTCAAGACGCAGCGACAAAACCATATTGCCAAACAGGACCCGTTAAAACGCTCCCGCTAAAACGCAATGTATGTTTCAGCACTTAGACAGTTATTTTCGATAAATGCGGATAAAATTAACAGGAAATTTTTTACCTCCGGTTAAATTCAGAGTTACTGTCATTCGATACCTTATGAAAACCCAAGATAGGAATGTGCAAACCGTTTTCTTTGATCTCGTGTGGTTCCTCGTTGGATAACCCTGTACCTTCTTTTGATTTCATCAGAATTCAGGCGATGCTACTTTGTTCCATTTCGTTTCAGATTTTTAATCGTCCAACTGTTTTAGGTAGTGCCATTTTACTGGCAGGAAATGGCAATAAACATTTTATTACAAGGTTTAATTCGCATGTGAGTTAAACCTTATAACTTACGTGTCACTTATTAATCAATTTACTGGTTTTGATGCCTTGATAATGTCTGGATTAATAGTATGCTATGCAATAAGCATTTAGTATTAGTAATAGCTTTAAGACATTAGAATGAGAATGCGACTTATGTCGTAATGAACGCGAATGTCGTAATGAACGCGAATGTTGTAATAGCCATTAGAATGAATGGCCTACATTATTTTTTCAATGACTGGTCACAGTAAAGAAAAACAAGCACTTTAATATTCAAAATAAATTTTGAACTTTTATTAGTTTTCTTTATGTTTTTTTCTTATTTTATAGGCAATAAATTTTGTGTGATTTATTTGGTTTATGCCACAATTTCCCATGCTCTCAAATTACCGATTACAATCTCACTATCGTACATAAAGCTCAAACATTACCACACACTTTTAATGTATTTTCGGGGAACAATAGGTTTTCCTGAAATTTTAGCTTGTTGTTTAACTTAAAAATATAAGAATTTTTTACCATTGCACCATATTGGACATTATATAGATAGCGCCAAAATATTAGGTTAAAAGTATGTTTGTTAGGGCGATTTAAATGCATATACTTGTTTCGTTTCGTAGGTAAAACGATTCGGAGAGAAGTACAGCCGATTAAGGTTCTAGAGAAATCATCTTCAAATAGTTGTACATAATATTTCATCACACAGAGTGTCCTAGAATAAATGCTAACCCTTTTCGACTTCTGGCAATTTTATTGGCATTTATCGTGCATTATTTGTCTCCCTAAAGGTTATTATAGCAAATGCGATTTGTACTACAGACCATCGAAATACAAAAGTAATATCAGTTGGCATTACAATTCTGCAAACTGGGACGATCTAAGGGAGTTCTACCTAGATTTTCCTTGGCTCGACGTCTGCTTTGGCGCTGACGACCCATCAGTCTGCTGCGAAAAGATCACGCAAGTAATCTCCTCAGGAATGGAAGCATACATCCCAAATTCCATCAAGTTACCATCAAAAGGAAAGCCCTGGTTCGACAGAAGATGCGAAAGAGCTGTGGGTAGGAAACAGCAAGCCTACAAGTACTGGCAGCAAAATCAGACCGCTGAAAATCGCAATTATTTTGTCGAAGCGAGAAACGAATGCAAGCGTATTATCGACGAAACTAAGGACAAACACAATCAAAGGATCAGGAATAAACTTTTGTAATGCCCCAGTGGCTCCAGGAATTTCTGGTCGGTAGCAAAGGCAGTACCTAAGTAACAACTTTACAGAAACGTCTCTCCCACCTTTGACAGACGAACGTGGCATCACGGCGACTACAGCCAAGGAAAAAGCAAACATGCTCGCCAAAATGTTTTCTTCGCACTCTACCTTAGACGTCCCCCAAGGCAAGACTCTCCCCACCATATCGAACATCAACACTACCATGGCAGAAGTCAAATTTCATCACCGTGATATTCGTAAAATCCTTAAAAATCTAGATACGCAAAAGGCATCAGGACCGGACGGAATACCTGCCATCGTGTTAAAGAACTGCGCCAACGAACTAACACCCGTTTTTTTCAGGCTTTATTTCTCTGTCGTACGGAAAAGGAATTTACCCATCTTCTTGGAAAGTCGCTCGAGTGCAACCTGTTCCAAAAAAAAGGCAAGAAAACCACGCCCTCAAACTATCGTCCAGTTGCCTTGCTTCTAATAATCTCCAAAGTCATGGAACGTGTAGTCAATCAGCAACTGCTCAAGTACCTCGAGAACAACAAAATAATCAGCGATAATCAATACGGCTTTCGCAAAGAGAGATCGACAGGAGATATATTGGCCTATGTCACTCATATATGGAGTAGGGCAATTGAGAACTACGGAGAGTCTCGAGCGATTGCGTTGGATATTTCAAAGGCATTCGACAGAGTTTGGCATGACGGACTGCTCAACAAACTACCGTCCCTCGGACTGCCAGCCTCTCTCTGCAGCTGGCTTGCCAGTTTCCTTAAGAGCCGATCTCTGCACGTTACAGTCGATGGACATATCTCGGACACATTCACCATCAACGCGGGCGTGCCTCAGGGCGCAATACTTTCACCAACTCTGTTCCTCATCTATATTAATGACCTGCTGACCGAAACAAATTATCCTGTTTACAGTTTTGCAGATGACAGTACCCTTGTCTCCCACTTTAGATCAGAAAAACCCTTACTAGCGACTGAGACTCATCACCGCAGACAGGAGCAGATTACAGCAATTAATCAAGACCTGGAGAAAGTTCAAACTTGGGGCGACCGAAATTTGGTCCAGTTCAATGCAGCAAAGACCCAAGCAGCCACGTTTACCAAGAGGGCCAATACAGCGGGCCCTGACATCATTATGGCAGGGTCGACCATTCCTTCATCCTCGTCAATCGGACTGCTGGGTATCTCGGTCAACAGCAATATGTCCTGGCATGACCACGTTGCTAACATCGCAAAATCAGCCTCGCAGTAGCTTGTTACGCTATTTCGCAACAAGAAACTGTATACACCGCAGCAGTTGCTCTTGCTCTACAAAGCGCAAATAAGACCGTGCTTAGAATATTGCTCACATATCTGGGGTGCCGCACCAAAGCACACCCTAAAGCTGCTGGATTCCATTCAGAAGAGAGCTGTGCGTCTCGTCGGCGACCCAGAGTTGACCCGGAATCTAGATAGTCTGGAACACCGCAGATATGTAGCCGAGATATCTCTGTTTTACAGATACTTTCACGGCAGATGTTCTCAGGATTTGGCCCGCCTCATCCCGCCCCTGGCAGCTCCTGTCAGACAGTCACGACAGACGGCAAGAGCGCCCCAGTTCGTCGTACAACTGGAAACACCTAGAACATCGCTTTACAAGAACTCCTTTGTCTGGCGCACTGCATCACTGTGGAACTCACTCCCAGGACATCTGTTTCCCACTGACTACAACTTACAAATATTCAAGAGCCGTGTCAATCAACATCTTCGCACACACACCGCTCGTCGAGCGCCATAGGGTCTCCCTTTAGTGTGTGTGCCACTGCCATAAAAAAAAAAAAAAAAAAAAGTTGCGTTTATATATAGAGTGAATCGGAAAAATATGGTAATTCATTGAAGTGAATTGTTTTATTTGAGTTTGAGAAGCATAATGCCAAAACATGTAAGAACTGTTAATCAATAAATCAAGTTACATAACTTTGCAAGGAAATTAATTATTAATATATTCATTCGATAATATCTATATTGTGGAGGTTATTGCGTTTGCTTGGCCATCTACCTACAGCGTTTATTTTAATAGATATTTAAACGCTTTAAATATAAAAGTTGAAGGGTTTCTCATGGACCGCCAAAATTTATTATCATAATAGATGCATAAGCGAACCAAAGCTTTCAAGAAATATATATTTTATGTTCAAACATATATCACTTTGTATATAATTCCTCTGTCTTTAAAACTATGTGGAAAAATTATTTTCGATGGTCTGAAATACGAATTGCAAACGGCTTTTTGTTATAACTTGTAAGAGGAGAAATATATGGAGTTTTGGGAAGACTAATTTTTAGATGTCTCTTTTTGAGGATATGATAAAAACCAGTAAAAAGAGACAACGATATCAAGAAATGGAGAAGTTTTTTATTCTAAGAAATCCTGTATAATTAAATATTATTGCTCGGACCCTCTCCCAACCCAAATTTTACCTATAAGATAACCACCTGGCAAAGAAAATGTACTACACAATAATATTAAATACGTACAATATTTTATACTGAGAAAAACTGAAGAAACATAATCCAATAGCTGTGCATTATACTGGACAAAATATCGGCTGTACAAATACATTTTAAGGTGGTTACAAAAGTCAGCATAGAATGTTCCACATATTCTTAGTAAAAAAGAGCATGCATTACATTTATGCATTCTATTTATCTTGATAACATTTTGATTCGCTGTAACTTTTTCGTTTTTAACGATATCAAGGTAAACAAAAAAGCAAAATGTAAGGTTGGTGGCCAAGTTTTTTTCTAAATTACATATAAAACAAAATACTAACAAATTTCTGACATATAAGAATACTTTACATATATTTTTAAATGGTACAACCTTTATATTACTACATTTTTGGACTTTCTTGTGAATTCTAAACACATTTCGAGTATAATACCAGATACAACAATGTGACACTCAACTTAATAGAAAATTTATTCCTATTGTTGCGGAGGTTTCGTCTTTATCTATTACATTGATTCTGCATTAACCCATCATTTTCTGGCATGGTGAAAAGAGATTCTCAGATGGCGCTAGGAACTAAAATACAACAATTCCAAATGTAGCACATTCCAATAGAGTCCAGTAAAATAATTATTTTTTACTCTTATCTAACGTAAGCAAAAAGTAAGTGACGGAAGTAATAAAATAAATCGATAAATAAAACGTGGTAACGCTGAGGAAAATCTTGTCAGATGGATGATGGATCGGCCATTTTTTCGTATTTGTATTTATTTTCAGTTGTGATTTCTACTTTATGACTTTATTAAGTGATTTTTAGACAATTTATCCCCGTAGGTATACTGCTTTTTTAGTCTGATTGTTTAGGTAAACTTTCAATAACGATTTTTATAGATTTGGCCGATTTGGGACCCAAAATCTAGAAAGCTCTTAGAGGAAAGCCTTTCTACTTGATGCACTGTTTTTATTCGCCAGGCCGAAAATATCCCATCTTTATTGCAAAAACAGACAATAAGATGTTTTCAACAAAGAAACCTCCAAATAATGCCTTGCCAAATAATGGGAAGCGAAGGTGTATACTGTGTGATGCTAGTGAGAAAGAAATAGGAAAATTGCTCTAGTTTCCTACAAATCTTGAAAGGTAAGTTGTTACTTTACAAACTTATTTAATGAGGCAAAATAGAAAGAGCCTAGAAGATGAACAATCCGCTCAAATTGAAGCCTAAATAATAATAGTAATGAAACAATCTTTGTATATCATGCAAAATTTTGCATGATATACAAAGATTGTTTTATTACTATGTTTCGTACATGCACACAGCCTTTACTCTTCATTTAAATAATAATAATTGAAGAAAATACTAATAAATATAATGATGTAATAAAGTTTACAGGAATTTTTGTCATAATTATTTATGTATTTACCTAAATAAAGGAGGAATGTTACAATAAGATCCTGTACGAGCCCTAACATTTCTATGTTCATTGTTCAGAATCTGAACAATGAACATAGAGATGTTAGGGCTCGTACAGGCATTCAGATGTTTGCAATTTTTTACTTAAAAATGTTAGTAACAAAGATATGTAAGAATACGCCTAGGAATACACATAGCGTTGTTGATGACATGCTTACATGCATTTCGATGTACATTTAAAGCTGTCAAAAGTCAACTGTATTAATGTTGCACCAATGACACATTACCACAAATAGATGGCACATGCCATTTAAATAATTTCTGTAAAAATGTTATAGGTCAAGAATATGGCAGGAGCATTTGGGAGTGAAGTTCTCTCGAGATTCACTGCGGAATTACAGAATTTGCAATAAGTATTTCAAAAGAGATTGTGTAGATGCTGTACAATATAAACTTTCAAAAGCAGCAGTACCATTTGCATGGATTCAAGAACTTTCTACTTCGCCTTCCTCTTATTCCTAGGTAGAAATATTTCGATATCCAGTAGAGACTGCCTCAATAGAGAATGAAGGTAGGTACTGGGGTATCAAAAATTATACATATTGATAAAAGATGGCCATGCAATGGAAAACGTCTGTCTTATTTTGTGTCATTCTTTTAAAATAATTCTAATAAAATTGTCAAATTCAATGTCATACTAATATTCTAAGACAGACGGGTTACATTTCATAGCAAACTTTTAAATATAATTTTTGACATCTCTGTAACAACTTAGTACAGCATTAAGCTGTGTCGGTATTATGATGCATGCTGCATGGCAGTTTAGCAATATTATTAACATTTTATTTGAAATTGAACTTTACTACAAGATTAAAACTTCTTAGTTTTTTTTCCAAGAATAAAAGTTATTTATACTGTTGGTAATAAAAATTATAAAAGCCGTTTCTCAAAACTATGTATAATAGTTAGCTACATTAAATTTGAAAGTGGTTAGGTATTTTCTTGAAAGATGATATTTCATTTACATTTCAATATTTTATTTTTTTAGAACTGGATGCAACAAGTTTCAAAATCCTTGTCAAATCTGGCAGACTCAAATGCTGTACGAAATTTGTTTAAGGATATACCCTCTCTTACAACAGATTTTATGGTGTCACAGATACGGTGGTTTAGAAGCAAATCAGCAAAAGGAAGACGGTTGACTTTTGATGGTGCTCTAACTCTATTTAAGCGAAGTTTGAGATGCTACAAACTACTGCGATCCTTTGTTGCATTCTCACATTAAATGTCATTTGTGAAATACATAACTCTTGTCATTGTTTATGTCAGCGTTCTTTAAAATATGCATCAAATTAACTTGATTTTATTATGTACTTTTAGATTCTTCCGTCACTTTTACAAAAATGTAGCTCAAATAAACATTTTGACCATTTACTAGCCGTCTCAAATTCGTTCGCTCCGCGCAGTGACATCATTGCGTGATTGGCTTCTATTGAAATGCATACGTTTATAGGCACATAATCATTATGTTTTACCTATTTTCTCTATTTATCAAGAAAATTTGTGTCCTGGACGAAATTAAAAACTAATTATTACATATTCATACTATTTATTTAATAAAAAAAACTAATATTCAACATAACGTTTATGATGAATGGATCAAAATAGTAGAGGAAAAGTGCCAAATATGGAATACCATTTTGTTTTTGCTTCGTAATTTTTTTGTTTTTTAAGGGAAGCTTTTGGTTTTTTTTTCAGATATATATTTTAGTATTTTATTTATAAGGTTTTAATGTTAGAAACGAGAAATTTTGTATAATGGTGTGCTTAAAGAATAATCTATGAAAAGGGGGAATTTTGTTCCTAATGTAGAATATGTACCTAATATGGTATATGCTATGATCCTAATATGGAATAGGGTAATGCGGATATAGGTAGGCAAATAATGCGATTAAAAATGAATCAGTATACATTTTAAGACATGTTTTGATTACTTTAACAGAATGCTTTTGCAGTTTCGTTCATAAAATTCTAAAATAAAAAAGTGTACCTAATATGGAATATTCTAAAATAGAAACAGCTTGCTATTCCATATAAGGTGCCCTGCCATCTTTATTTTCTTTGACTAAATTCACGCGTTTACAACAAGTAAAACTTACATTGCAATATCAGAGACGTAAACTTAAGTTATATCACCATGCAACACACAATCAGATATTTTTGAGTTTATTCTATCTAGGTGTATCGAAATTTCGAATACATACCTTAAATAATTTACGATTTCGCGTAAACACCAATCGGACTGAAAAATGACAACACCTACGCTTAACAATTTATAAACGCCTGAGAGCAGTCGCATCTAGCCGTATCAATGTATTGGCGACGTTGTGGCGGTATTGTCACACTTGGGTTGTTCAATTTTAGGGTATTCCATATAAAGAGCGTATTCCATATATGGCACTTTTCCTCTAGTATTAAAAACAGCATCTTTTGAAAAACGTAATAAACTTTTACTTTTATCTAAAAACGTTTATTGAGTATTGGCTAATCGAGAGCAAAAAAAAGGAAATCGATCATAATATTTTTTCTTAAATAATAATTTTAGTCATCTTTCTTTTTTTAGAAATTGTTAAATTTATCAAATCCTGCTGGTTGCAAGACCATTAGAGATGGAGTAAAATTTATTTCACATTCCTATCTTAACTTTTCAAGAGCTATCTGACGGTACTAATTAGCAGGTGGTACCGTGGGTGAAGCCAAAGTACCGATTTTCAACTGTTTATAGCTGTGAAACTACTAACTCTAGAGGTTTAAACATCATACATCAAATTTAATATGCTTAGAATTTTAAGTAGAATCCAAAAATGTAATAAAATATAGGGTGTTTCATTTAAAAAAGTGCAACTTTCTTTGACCATAAAAAAGTAACGATTAAAAAAATACAAAAAAGTAAAAATCGTTTTACTAGGAACAACTTTTGTTGTCAATGATACACAGAGGTAGGTAGACCGTCTATATTATTGAATACTTAAAATAAAAGAAAAATGTAATTCGCAACAATACCTTTACATTATCAGCGTTAATCATTAGCATCACATCAGTCCGAATCAGTCTTACTACGTCTAGGAGATACTAAACTATTTAGCCCCTGTATAAATGTTGGTACCCGCACGCAGATTCCATCCCATACAGCCCAATATAGTGCAGTCACATAAAGATTCATGTACTGACAAAATCCAAGTAAGCGGAAACTTTGCATACACTTTCACTTTTATTATACTAATAATGTGTTAAAAGTCCCCACCAATATCTCGGTTTGCGTTTTAAGAAATTCAAGTTCAAATGCCACAATAGTATATTATTTTATATGGAGGAAAAGTGATACTTTTCATGGCGCGCTCGTGTTTAACAGCCGAACGGAGTGAGGCTGTTAATAGAGAGCAAGCCATGAAAAGTAACTTTTTCTACAGCCGCGCGCTAAATAACTAATTACTAAATTGAAATGAAATCGCAAAATCGATGAATGCCGTGGATGCTTATTTTGCGCTCTAGCGCGAACATGGAAAAGAAAATTCTCACTATTCCCGTCGAGTGTGCGATGAATGGTCATGGAAACCGAAGATAAATAAGTGACAGTCGTGCGATTGTTACAGTTTGTTGCTGGCAATCCTGTTCTAAATATGCCCGAAGCCCGAATATAATATGTCAAAACTGACAGTCATTTGCAAATTTCAGAATAAGTATAGAGAAAAATGTGCATTTAATTTTAAAAATTGCGCTGTAGAAAAAGTTCTGTGTGCTTTTCGAGCGCAAAGTAAGATTTCCGTTTTCGAAAGATTAAATATAAAAAATAAAATATGCTGTTTTTTCTTCCAATGTCGACAAATTAATGCAAAAAAAATCTCTTTTTAATAGCAATAAAATAATTATTATTAAAGAAAAGTGGGTTCGCAAGGGGGCTTAAACCGGTGTCGGTGAATAGGTACAGGTTGTTCCTATAGTAATGTAACATAAAGCTGTCAGTGGACACTGTCTACAATAATTATTTTTTTTAAATTGCGTCTCCGATTGCGTTTTAATTCCGTATTGATAAGCAGTTATTGGGTAAGTTCGATTAAATAATAACCAATTTGTTCCTAAATTAGAGATTTTTAGAAATGCAGGGCACAAATTGAGTGATAAATACAAATTTTAGTTTAATACATCTCGAGTTGTTGGCGCTTATTTTGTTGTTTGTTTGTATCTATGTTGCTATGACAACACTTTTACCTCCGCCGGCGGAAAAGTGAAAAGTAAAGCTCCGGTGGAGGAAAAACGAAACTTCACGGCCGCCTACACAGTCGAGTAATGACGGATTTACTGACGTTTGAAGAAAAAAATTGTTTTTTCGCAAATATTTTGCTTCCGGTGTATCTTATGACTTTTTTGGTTTTGAAAAAATAAAGACTCACTTCAGAAAACGTTATATACATATTTTAGGTAAACCCAACCATTTTAAATTACATGAGAGAATCAAGAACTTGACCGACACAGTTTTTGACACGGATGAGCTTGAGCTTTTAAACTTAGGGCTTAAATACTGTTTGAGACCTTCACTTTCTGATGGTGATGTTTTGCAGTTCGCGGTTGAGCTTGATGTTATGATTGAACAAATCTCCAATGATTCTACCATCAAAAAAGAATTCGTAATGACTTTCATAACATCCTATATAACACAAAGAAAAATTTATCAAAATTCAACGCTCGTTCTTCTAATTTCTATTTCAAAACTTTGAAAAAACTCAAATTAAAAGCCAAAATTGAAGATCTCATTGTTTCTAAGGCAGATAAAAGCAATTGCTTAGTCATCCTTAAAAAGACAGACTACATTTCTAAAGTTGAGACATTCTTGGTAGATAATAAATTTTCTCATTTACCTAATAACCCTTTTAATAGCTTTATAAGGAAAGTCACCAGGCTCATCAAACATTTCAAACCGTTTTTTGAAGAAAATAATGCTACGAAAAATCTAATTTCTAGTAATCCTACAATACCCAGGTTGTATGGCCTCCCTAAGATCCATAAAATAGATACATCAATTAGACCTGTGGTAAGTGTCACTAACACACCTGTCTATTACCTAGCTCAATTCACATATAACTTGATTAAGGATATCACTAAGTTTACTCCTATATATTTGGTAAGTAATTCCATTTCTTTAATCAATAAACTAAATAATTTACAACTTCCGCATCATTACATTATGGTTTCCTTTGATGTACCTATGTAACCTTTTTACTACAGTACCAAAAACAGAGGCAGTACAACTTGTTGATGATCTTCTTACTTGATGTAATGTCAATGATCAACAGAAAATCAATTTATTGTCGCTTCTAAACCTTTGTTTGTCTCAAGATTGTTTTCAATTTAACAACAAATATTATAAACAACCTGATGGCTTGACAATGGGCCGCTGTCTTTCCCCTTTTTTAGCAGATGTTTTTATGAACAATATGGAAAACAGTCATATAGTCACTCCGGTAAATCTAGAGATCCTTCATTGGTTCCGTTACGTGGATGATTGTCTTTGTTTCACTGATTGTGATTCTCAGGGGGGCAACGCTCTTTTAGATAAGCTAAATATCATTCACCCGAACATCAATTTTACAACTGACCTTGGCAACAATAATAAATTTAATTTTCTTGACATCACTGTTTATAGAGCGATGGCCAGTCTTGAGTTTTCGATCTACAGGAAATCTACTCAAACTGACCACACTATATCTTACTTGTCCCACCACCCGTGGCAACACAAGATGGCAGCTTTTCGTTGCTATGTCAATAGGTTACTTAATAAACCTTTGTCTAATATCGAATACAACAAAGAAGTAAATATAATAAAACAAATAATTTTCAACAACCATTTGGATCCTAGTCTTGTTGACACTTTAATAAATAAAATAAAACTCAAAAAACTTAGAAAAGAACTTTCTCATAGCTTAATAGATAATTCATCCAAAGATTGCTTCTCCATTCCTTTTTTTTGACTTAGAAACGAACCGTAAGATTTCCAAAACCATTCGCCGATTTAAATAACACAAAAATAAAATAGTTACTCTCTCAAAAAGTGGTATCTATAAGTTGCCAGGCAATTCTTGCGAGTGCACCTACATCGGTAGGACATGTAGACCATTAAACGTCCATATCAATGAACATTCGAACACAAACAGCTCTGCTTTCATTTGTAAAATCATAACCACGACTTCAATCCTCACTCCGATTCAAAGATCCTGCACAACATTTCATCAAAAAACTTCAATAGGTTAGATTTCATCGAAAACATCGAGATCCACAGCGAGCTTCGTACAAATAACCATTGCCTCAACACTCAGGTCAATCTTAACAGATCCTACATTCCATTACACAGAAAGCTTCTCGACTGAATTCACTTTTCGCCCGTACATATGGAGGTGAGGAAGGTCACTTGATCAAGCATTTTCATTTTCAATAATTTCTTCAATTTTTTACTACAGTAATGTAATTTATTTTAATTTTCTTTTTTATTTGTTAGAGTTGAGTTAGCCCAGGCTAAGATCATTCTTTTTTCTCTTCTTTCTCTATCCTATCGAGTTGAGTTAGCTTAGGCTAATTTCATCCCTCTAAGTTAGTCCTCTATGAGTTGAGTTAGCTCAGGATATTGTCATATCCCATCGTTTCTTTTCTATCAGTCGAGTTGAGTTAGCTCAGGCTAACCTCATCTCTAAGTTAGTCCTCTATTTTCACTTGATTAAGTACTTTCCTTCCAAACCAACTTTCGAACCACCACTTAAGCAGTCAACTGAATTTTCAAGTATTCATTTGCAGATTGGGCACTCAATACATATTATGGCATTTGGTTGATCTCATCTGGCATAGTAGCAACTCCTTTTGTACTTTAGGTTAACTTTAGACCATTACAGTAACCTCATTTATTTTTATCTCTCAACTTAATACTTGTTTTCTAAAACTCTAAAAATTATTACTGCCGTTTTTTGGCGTATAAGAGTCATCAGTCTGCTTGTCAAGACTCTCAACAACGACACATTAGATGTGTCATCCAAAAGCGTGGGTCTTGGTCCCATGCTTTTATTTAAATTTTTTCAGTTAATGATTTTAATCAAAATTATATGAACCGTTTTCTCAAAATTGAGACGTACAATGTGTGAAATTTAATTGTGACCATTGTCGATTTGTGTTGTTTGTTTGCTTCCATGGTTACGTCCTTTTTCCACTGACTAGTAAAAGAGGTCCACCATTTTCCTTTTTTACGCACAAAAAGTGAATTAAAAAAAACCATCATTCTCATTTAATAACTTAGTTACACCTTTTTATAATAAGAAATAAATTCAAAAAAAATTCCAACAAATCTGGAATTGAACGTAACAGTGTTCATCTCATCATTTTTTATCAAAAATAACCGTTGCCTCAACTCGACAACATTTTTTGACTCTCCACTGACAAGGGGTTCTTTTAATTACTTTCAGGTAACACTGATGATGGCTACGGCCGAAAGCGCTCTGTTACGCTCTTTATAGAAGTCCCTTTGGATTAAATTTTGCATGATATACAAAGATTGTTTCATTACTATGCTTCGTACATGCACACAGCCTTTACACTTCATTTAATTTAATAAATAGTTGGTTGTACGGAAAAGACGCATATAATTTTTTTTGGAGAGCATTTGCTGTTCTTTATTTTTTATAACTACGCAAAAAGTCATACGCCGCAATATGAAATTCGAACTTGAATAATAAAAGCAAGAGCAATATTGATGGAGAGCTTTAAGACATAGGCTATGACATTGCTTCCAAAGTTAAAATAAAGGTGCAAACAAAATTTAAGCTCACTCGGGCTTCATTAATAGATGCTGCTTTTTATGGCCTAATATAATTAGATTTATATGACTCATGGAAAACAACTCTAGCCTGTTTGAACAATCTGAGATTTTCAACGAACAGAATTTCTGCAAACAGTCTCGATGAGTCCTTTAAACTTCTTTCACTGTAGAAAATTTGACCACGTAGCCAGCGATAACAAACAAAAACTAAAATAGCTCTCGGGTTTTTTTGTGTCTGGTTTAGCTAACCAAGTAAAAACAAAAATCTATATCGCCTATATGAATTTCAATATTGGCTTTTCGATGCGCAATGTCGCTTTTTCTTATATTTGAATCTCATTTCTTCCTTTTCCTAATTACCATTTATAGCTGCATTTTTTGTGGTTTCCCTGATGGTTCTTTTCTAAACCCATAAATTTCGTTTGCCAGCTTCGCCACCATTTCCACTATGCATTCATTCAGTTTTCGAAAGTCCAGCGATGGGCTACTAGATGAATTCTCGGTTTTACCACCATATCTACCCATTCTTACTGTACCGATCACGGATTAGCAACACTAAAAAGTGAATCACTCCAGTAACTTATATAAAAAAACAACTTCGGAGCTGATGTAACAACACACTAGTCTATAAGCAGCCCCATCCACATTCCTAAATTTTGATTAATTAATAATGTACTATTTTCCTATTTTCTACAATTTTCATGATATTGCTGGACTTTACTTGCCCATCCTATATCTGCAATGATGTAAAGTTTGGCGATTCTAAAGCATAGCTTGTTTCTAACTTCTTATTTAGAATGTAACTCTCCGGAACTACGTCAGCTAAGCATTCCTAATCATACATATAGAATAAAGATAATCGCAGTTAATTCAAAGTAATCTCTTACAGTGAACTACTTCATTAAAATAAGACAGGGGAGCGTATTGATAGAAATAAAATTACCTGCCATCCACAGTTTTTTCTATTCGGAATTGAAGGATTTGGAGTAAAACTAGTATCAGTTACGTCACCACCTACACTCTGTACGATTTTCTGAAAGCCTGATCCACAACAGACGTACGGTACCCCTGCTGAGTTAAAACCACATCTATAACATACCAAAAATATTATATTATATTTTTGCTGATACTGACCACTTTTCGTTATTAAATCATAAGTTGAATCTAATAAACAAGAAAACAAGTATATTAAATGAATTATACTAATTACTGTCGCGTTGGGAATTTCGAGAATTCAAGAAAATATAATTAGTCGATCATTATTTTACGAGGTTATACTTATACAAACGAGCGAAAATAGATTACAAGCTTGAATTTTACAAAAACAGATGTTTAAAGTAAAACGAAATGACATCCGAGAAGATATGACACGATTGGCTTCTTTTATTATTTTATTGAAAAAACATATTTTCCTCTATTAGCTTCTTTTTGCCATTCACTATCTGAACATAGTCTAAGTCTCTTTGCAAACTTTGACAAATATATTATAATCTATTTAGTTCAGCTACCACCTTATACGCTTTTCTATAGTCTTGGCTTTCATTGAAGCACTCTTCGTTTGGTTCACTTTGGCAAGAATGAATTTATGGTCTAGACTCTAGATATATATACTTTATAGCTATGAATATTTTTTGAAAATTCCATTCATTTGAAAACTTCCTCTGAGTTTTTCAAATTGCCACTAAAAATATTATATTTTCCGTTAAGTGAAAATAATGTAAGTATTAATTTTTTATTTTAAAAACATCCACCAATTTAGAGAAGATTTTATCATTCTACGTATCACTTTTTTTTATTGGCGTTTGACTCATATCACCTCTCAAATCTTTGTAAAGAAAATCTCGGCGTGTTACTTTGTCATAAATAAATTTGATGGGATACCCTTATCCGAAATCGATTCTCGCATTTTCCATATCAACAAATATGACCCACATTTCTATGCTTTCTTTTCCAGTTTAGAAAGTCAGAAAGTTACATTATTTTTCTTGTACTCTTTCCTTACAGACCGATGAGTTTATAAATGTTCTGCAGTACAGTATCTTTCCTGCAAGCAAGCTTCTCCTGAAGGTTGACAAAATTGTACTAAGACGCTGTTTTTCAAAAGAGGTATTTTTTAAAGACGATACTATGTTCTCTTTTAAAATGCAATAGTTAACTGCAATAATAAAAATTACCTAGTGATAGATTCTTAAAGGACGTCATGACCTGGAATGAAATATTATTAATTACATAGTAATTACTTTTTTGTGTGGCAACCTAACGCCCGTATTCACGAACAACAGAACGAGTATTAGTATTAATGTTACCAACGGAATATTGTTTTGCTAAAAAAATTGACAAGCAGTAAATATTTAAGACCTGGATCTCAAAATTTCCATTCCGTGGATCAGAATTTCCATTCCAAATTATTTCAATTGCTTAAATCGGTTTAATTATTTTTGATACTATCAGAATGTGACGATGAAGAATCGTGCAAGAATATTCAAAATAAGAGAAAATTTTTATGAATAATTGCATGATGTAGAGTTCCTATAAGGCTTGTAATAAGCAAAAATAGCTTTCTACGTTTGGAAATTTTCTGCATGATGTTTGTTACCATTTCGAAATAAAATAAATTTTGATTGTCGGTTTTATTCCACCGGATGTTTTCAGATTAATTTGACCGATACCATTTTAAAATACCGCAATCAATATGTGTTATCTCACATTGTGAAAAATATCACAAGACTTACTGCAGCTTTACGACCGCAATTTAAAAAGATGTCTGACACTGTTGAAGAAAAAAAGGAAACCGTTTTAAATCTTTTCACATTAGAAATATATCAAAACGACAGGTTACTATCAATTACATTAAGTTAGACAGGACTGACAGCCAATCTAAATAATATAAGTATTTCTTTATTACGCATGCGTAATAACCAACGATTATCGCACGCTGCAGCGTGCTTAAATAGTTATTTGTGTATTTAGAATGCAAAGTAACGGATTGCCGCTTGAGAAAGAATGTTACTGCGCGACGCGTACCGGAGCGCAGTAATCTTTCGAAAACGGCAATCTTACTTTGCGCTCGAAAAACACACAGAACTTTTTCTACAGCCCATTTTTTTAAATTAAATGCAGATTCTTCTCTATACTTATTCGGAAATTTGCAAATGACTGTCGGTTTTGACACATTATATTCGGGCTTCGGGCATATTTAGAACAGAAGTGCCAGCAACAAACTGTAACAAAAGCTCGACTGTCATTTATTTATCTTCGGTTTCCATGACCATTCATAGCACACTCGATGGAAAAAGTGAGAATTTTCTTTTCCATGTTCGCGCTAGAGCGCAAAATAAGGTTCCACGGCATTCGTCGATTTTGTGAGTTCATTTCAATTTAGTATTAGTTATTTTGCGCGCGGCTGTAGAAAATAGTTATTTGTGTATTTAGAGCGCAAAGTAACGGATTGCCGCTTGAGAAAGAATGTTACTGCGCGACGCGTATCGGAGCGCAGTAATCTTTCGAAAACGGCAATCTTACTTTGCGCTCGAAAAACACACAGAACTTTTTCTACAGCCGCATTTTTTAAAATTAAATGCACATTTTTCTCTATACTTATCCTGAAATTTGCGAATGACTGTCAGTTTTGACATATTATGTTCGGGCTTCGGGCATATTTAGAACAGGATTGCCAGCAACAAACTGTAACAAACGTACGACTGTCATTTATTTATCTTCGGTTTCCATGACCATTCAGCACACTAGACGGAAAAAGTGAGAATTTCCTTTTCCATGTTCGCGCTAGAGCGCAAAATAAGGATCCACGGCATTAGTCGATTTTGCGATTTCATTTGAATTTAGTATTTAGTTATTTTGCGCGCGGCTGTAGAAAAATGATGTTTATGATGCGCCTACTATTTTAAAGGTTGCTATAGAAACATTTGATCTACCCTTTTTACCTAGATATTCACCTGCCGTTTAAATTAGTATATGTCAAAATGAAGGAACACATTTAAAAACAACATTGCTTTATTCTAAATAGTAACTATGTAACTTAGAAAAGAAAAACATTTTTGCGAATATGATGCATTCGTAATAAAAAATGGCCTATGATATACGTGTATAAGAGACCTTAAAGGACAATTCCCACATAGCAGCACCGCAGCAACGCAGCAGCAGCGCTTCATAGCGCCGCGCCGCAGCGATGCGAAAACCTTAGGCATTATCACTAAGCAGTGCAGTAGCAGCAGAAGCAGCAGCAGCAGCAGCGTAGCGGTTGCGAAACATTTTACAACAGAACAGTAGTGTTCCGACTTCTAATAGAACACACGTATTTTATTTTCAAAATGACGAGTTCCTCGTCTAGTGATGATGATGTATTTGCTGCTGCCGTATTGTGGTCACAAGAGGAAGAAAGAAAGAAGAGACGATATTGGGTGCACGACTTGTAGAAACACAGGAAGGTCAGTTTCATTTACTTGCAGGAATATTGATGGAAGATTTTCCAAAAAAAACAAAAATTAAAATACAATGGGGGTATCTTACAGAGCAGTTTTAACCAAAACAATTTTTGGATGCACCACACTGTTGCCATATTTATGCTTGCGACATTTCTTTAGTTTCGTTATGAAAATTCATTAGTAGAAAATGGTGCACGAGTGTCAATAAATATCGCCTGATTGGTCACGGATTTCATCATTCCACTAATATTTCACTTCACGCATGGCGCTTCGCTCGCTCCGTGGGAAGCAACCAACAAAAACTAACCCAAACTAACCTAAGGCATGCCCAAAATGCAAATATTTTTTAGTTTTGCGTGAAGTGAAATATTTTTGGCTTAAACTACTCTATAAGCCCCCTTTCTATTGCAATTTTTTTTGTTGCAAACTAAAAGATACCTATAAACCTATATGTCATCAGACCCTACAACTTCTTATCTTACAAAAATATACATACTTTAATGAATACTCACGGCCTTCATTTATTTCCTTCGCTATTTCCCTCCAGATGTTTTTTTCCTTATTGAATTACTGTAATTTTTATTACTTAAATCATATATTTCTGGCCTCTCACTGACTGATAAAATGAGTCTTTCGATTTTGCCTTCCATTTTCCGTTCATCAAATCATCTGAATTTACTAACATCTAAATGTATACAAAGTCCTCGCTCACCGACAAACGTCTGAAGTATCTCATAACGGTCAACTAACTGATATATATCAAGATTTGCCGAAGATTCAGCAGTGTTTGCTGCTTCCTAATATCCACTTGGCAGCGCGACGAGCGTCAAAGCAGCATAAAACGCTCTCAAAGGCGTTGAATTTTGACGTGCTGCGCTGCGCTGTTGTGTGGGAACTGTTCGATTTAAAAATATGATTATTTTTGGGAGCGGCATTTGCAGCGCCGCGCCGTGCTGCTGCGGCGCTGCTATGTGGGAATTGGCCTTAAAGCTCTTGCTACTTACAAAACACTCCGCTGCGCGTCGTATTTTGAAATATGTCGCGCGTGCTTTAAAGACCCTCTTATACACTTATATCATAATATACTATTTTATTTATCTCCCTGATTGTTATCGGTTATGCATTGTAAATGGTGAATATCATATGTTGTTAACAGATGGTTAAGTAATAGCACAATCAACATCTTTGCACACACACCGCTCGTCGAGCGCCATAAGATCTCCTTTTAGTGCGTGTGCCCCTGCCATAATAAATCATGGTCAAATATCAGATTCTTAAATCAGGTTTTTGTGAATATGACCCTAGGACCGCTAAGGTTCATTATCATATTCATGAAGACAAAGTATTTGTCTTTGCCTCACAAGTTTGGCGTCTTGTCATTAACCAATACAATTCAATTTTGTAGTTGCTTTTTAACATTTTCTAATTGCCTAAAAGAAATACGGTTTTATAAAGATTAAGGTTATTATGTATTGAAAAACATGTTGGCTAGTAATTATTTGGGCAGGAGCATCAAACTGGTGAGAGCAGTTTGATTTACGGGGAGTGACGACCCCGCAATTCCGAGTTTCCGAGTGCCCCATCAAATTTCATCGTCCTCCCTCAGGCTGGAGAACACCCAAGTACAAAGTCTGCTGATCAATGGCAGTTTGTGACAAGAGGGGCTGTATTGTATTAGCAAGCAGGGACGTCAAAATGGCGAGAGCAGTTTGATTACAGGGAGTGACGCCCCCGCCGCCATTCTGATTTGCCACGGGATGTGGCCCATCAAATCTCATCGTCCTCCCCCAAGCTGGAGAACACCGAAGTACAAAGATCAATGATGAGCTGATCAATGATAGTTTGTGACAAGAGGGGCTACATTGAATGCAGGCAGAAACATCAAACTGGTGAGAGCAGTTTGATTACTGGAAGTGACGCCCCAGCCATTGCGAGTTGCCACGAGGTGTGGCCCATCAAATCCCATTGTCCTCCTCTAGCCTGGAGAACACCGAAGTACAAAGTCCGGAGCTGATCAATGACAGTTTGTGACAAGAGGGGCTGCATTGTATTAGAAGGCAGAAACGTTAAAATGGTGAGAACAGTTTGATTACGGGAAGTGGCGCCCTCGCCATTCCGAGTTGCCACGGGATGTGACCCATCAAATACCATCGTCCTCCCCCAGGATGGAGAACATTGAGGTACAAATTCTCGAGCTGATCAATGAGAGTTTGTGATAAGAGGGGCTGCAGTGTATTAGCAGACAGGAACGTCAAACTGATGAGAGCTGGGAGTGACGTCCCCGCCATTCCGAGTTGCCACGAGATGTCGCCCATCAAATCTCATCATACTCCTCCAGGCTGGAGAACACCAAAGTAAAAAGTCTGAAGCTGATCACTGGGGAGTGACCCAAAAAACCCCACTCTTAGCAGTGTCAGACTAGGGACCACCAAAGGAATGAGTCTGAGGTCGATGTTTCCAGTAGAGGCGGCCCTAGGTGGTAGATGCATACGCCTACTCGCATCGTCCGGTGAAAAATCACCGTACCAGAACTGGAAAGCGCTAAGTGGTTTTTTCGATTCGCGTACCGAGTTATCGCTGGTGATTCCGGGTTCCACAATAGAGATATATGGATATGATGGTGCTTCCAGGGTCAAAATATTGCGGAAGTAAATTCCGCGGCCATTCGGATCTCCGGGCGCTGGGTGGCCCTGGGAGCCCTTCATTCCGCATTTCATAGACAGCAAAGATCCGAACCAATTCAAAATAGATTTCTGCAACATTAGAGGCCTAAATACAAACATAAATTCGCGACACCAACATCTACAAGCAAATAGACCACACATACTAGGCCTCACAGAAACACAAGTATGTTCTACATCAACAAGAGTAAACTACCCCTATCCTGGTTACGATTTACATACCCCATTTAGACATAAATTCAAAATATGCCTTTATGTCCGAAGCGACCTCTCATGACACCGCGAGGAAATACTCGAACCAAACAACCTTGACGTCATGTGGCTCAAATTCAGCACGAAGGGAGTAAGCAAGTTTATATGCTGTCTCTATCGCCTTGCGAGCGATAAAGCCTGCCAAAGCTTTTTTACAACACTAGCTACCACTTTTGACTCAGTACAGGTCGATCACCCCAATTCAGAAATAATCGTTCTGGGAGACTTCAATGCCCACAACACCAACTGGCTCAAACATCACAACAAGACCGAGAACGGAGGAAGATAAGCTGAAGCATTTGCCATCACCTGCGGGCTTACTCAACTTTCAGACGAACCAACTCGAATCTCAGAGAGGGTTGAATTAGTTTAGATCATTGTGTTTATTTTTCTTTGAATCCAATTTTAGACCTGGTTTTATCCACAATACCGAAACAGAATTTTTGCACTTAACTCGCGTTTCATCCACCATGTTAGCGTCATCAGGAGATGACTAAAACTAAACTTAAAATATACCTAACTCTCTTTTATGCTAACTGTTTGCTTAATCAAACGAAACCAAAAAGAACCAATCCTGGAATCCTACTAGTCACGCTCGATCAACCAATACAATGGACTATACGGAATAGGCCCTCTATCCCTATTTAAACTATTCTTGCATTTAATAACTTTCATATTTTCATATGCGTCTAATAATCTCCTATCAATTGTATTATGAATTAATTTTAAATTTATATTTGGTATCTACTGTATGATTATTATAAAAAGCATGCTGGGCAACACTTGATTTTTCTTTTCTACCGTACGTTAAATGAGCTATGTGCTTTTTGGATCTTATTTGTATAGATCTTCTATTTTGCCCAACATATTTTTGGTTACAATCCATGCATCCAATTTCATATATTTCACTCTTTCTAATATTTCAATTTTGTCCCTTGGACCACCTAATATTTTCTTAATGTTAAATTGAGTTCGGTATACTAATTTTAAACCTACTTCCTTAAAAACTTTTTTGGAGTCCTGGAGTTTTATACTGAGGATATTATCGAAACATATTTTGTATTTTCATCCTGATTAACGAAAGAAGTGGAATCACGAATGGTATTTCCAAATAAATGCCTATTAATTAGTCTATTTATTAAGTCCTTATTGAATCAATTAACTTTCGATATATTCTTAATTGTCTCCTCTTCATTATTAAATATTTCCCTGCTGAGAGGAAATTTAACCATACGGTGTACTAAGAGATTAAAGCTGGCCATTTTATGTAGGTGACAGTGGAAGGAGTCATTAGGTATAGATCGGTTAGTGGCAGTATTTTTTCTATAAATATCAAATTGTAGTATGTTATTATCGTTTCTAATCTCTAAATTATCCAAAAATGGTAGTTGACCAGCAAACAGTTAGTATAAAAGAGAGTTAAGTAGATTTTAACTTTAGTTTTTATCATCTCCTGATGCAAAAGTGGCTAGCGAAACGCGCGTCGAGTGCAATAGTTCTGTTTTAGTTTTGTAGGTAAAACTCTGTTTTAGTGCATTTTGCCGAAGGTTCCAAACCCCAACATAGTTAATTTTATACCATTGAAAAATTACACCCTGATAATTTGTAGAGGTCATTGTTTTTGCGGTTTTTACTTCGGAAATATCTATTTTAATTCTACCTAACATAATAGCTATAAGCTTAATCCAAAAGTTATTAAAATTTCCGGGCATTCTCGATTTCACACGATTATTTCCGAGCAAGTTGATATAATAAGACGATCTACTTCTCGAAGATATCTAATATTTCAGAATGTAATAAATTTTAAATGGTGTTTTTGCAGTTTTTAAAACTTACTTTTAGACCATTTTGTTCGCATTGAAAATCAAAGTAAAAGAATAATATTGCTAATATTTTATAGACAATTTTTGGAAGCTATCTAAATAGTGTAAAAATATCTATAGGCTGAACACCTAATATAGGAATGGCTCTATGCTATAACTTGAATTAATATCTTACTATCGCTCTCCGATTAGATTTAGGTTCAAATACAACATTTAAAAGAATATTCACCAATGGACCAGTGGAAGTTTAATACCCACAGGACTCCAAGACTTTTATTAATTTAAAACATATTTAGGTATTACATTATTCCGAGTATGGCTCTGGCTGTGACATCAGAAGATGATCATATTTAGCTCAAACTAAAACTTTGAAAATATTGCAAATGTTCACCGAAGGTGATGATGAATGGTCTAGCCTTCGGGTTATCACGTGCGCAAAACATAGACGATGCCATTTTGTTGAAAAATGATAATTCACAGATGAAATCTGTCAAAATCGACGGCTGTCATAACCTAGAAAATAATACGGTCTAAGTTTAGGGTGAGCGGTGCGGGTTAGCGACCGTGTGACGCATCAGGACGTTCTTAATGCGTCACACGGTCGCTAGGTGGCATCGTGGCCGGGAATATGGTGGGTGGCAGGAGGCATGCGCGAGGTGCGACGCCCTTAAATATACCATGGCTCTAGTCGGTGACGTCGATCCTGAGATCTGGGCATGGGTGACCTTGAAATGCAGTATGGACCTTAGATTTTCTTATGGAGATTTACATTAGAAAGAAGACGAAATTGTCGCTCAATTCTGCTAGCATATCTACTACTGGTGGTGATCCTTAGTAATAAAAAAACTTCACCAACTTGGAATCTAATTTGCTTTTGTTCTAATACTCAAAGGCAAATAATGTAAGGATATATCTTAAATTAACGCGCGCTATATATAAAAGTGCAAGAGAATTTGTTCAAAGTAGTAGTTCAATGATAGTGGCGTAGTAAAGAGTGCGAGGTCGGCTTGCGGCACCTCTCCCTCTCCTCTAATATTCAGTGCTTTCGCGCCGCACATACACAATGAAAATGAAGAGAAAGGTATTTTAGTGAATGCAATACACACAAATTTTCGCCTGCGGGGCAATTTTTTTTATTATTCATTTCCGCTTTTTTAATTCCATCTCGAGGCAAATTCGGAATGAAGATATACCAAAATTACCATTCGAAGAAGAAAACTTTAAAAAAGTTTGCAATACTGGTGTTGCTTCGATGCAGATGGCCATGACGTTTATCATCTGCAAAATATTTAAGTAGAGTCGCGTGGATGTCACTTTATTTCCGTTATTGATAAAAATGTCGCGCGTTGGAAGAGAAAAAACTAATTTAATTGGAAAAAGAGGTAAATACACCAATTCCTTCAAATACTAAGAGAAGCTAGGCAACCGCATGGAAGCAGTTTCTGGAATTTAGCCAAGAGAAATCTTATAAAATTAAAAAAGGTACTTCTTTCTGTCGCAGAATTGGATACAATTTTGCTGCATCAAACCATTGGGGATTGAATATATAATAATATGAATATATTATTTATTATCGAGAACTGAGATGATTATAGAAAATCTGTTGTGAAGGAGAGAAATTTTTTATTATAAAAATAAGACTGATTTATTGGTTAGGTGGTGAGATTAGCACTCATATTTATTATTGTTCAAGGTATGTGAAACTCATGTGTCAAACAACTTCAAGAAATGTACTCACCAAATATCAGCTCAAATTTATCCAGACTTATGGTTTGATGCAGCAAGAAATGCGAAACACCAACAATTACAAATGGGCCCCTTTGAAATGAAAAGCAAGTGCTGCTGCTCTCAGTAATAAATATTATAGAAAATCTTGAAAATATGAGATAAGAACGAACTTGCTAGCTTACAGCGAAGATAATTTACTTAATGTTATACGAACTAGCATGAAAGGGGCGACGATGAAACATTTCATTAAATAAATAGATGATAGAAGAATGTTCACAGGAAGGATTTAATACAATCCTGTTTGTACCAGGACAACCCAAGGTGGATCAAGAAAACTGGCCAATAGTAAGTGGTTGGTAGATGACGATGTACGACTCTTTGAAAAATGTATGAAAAAACGTGGAGATCTAGCAGTGGATATATTTTTCATGACACGTAATACAAACTGGAATGAAAAATTTTCGAAGAGAAGGTATTCAAATAGTTCCGTTGGTAAAAATACGATTGCTTGTTGGTTAAAGGAATCGGTATCTCTAATAGGTATTGACGTTAAGACATTCAAAGTAAGAAATCATTTAGCGCAGGCCACGGTGCCTAATTTGACAAAAAATTATGTCCACATCAAATGATTAATATTACGGGTAACAGCAATCCTCAGTTCATAACGCCATACCTTCAGATGTACACCACGATACACATATAAATTACCACCAAAATATAATTTACGCTATGAGAGGAGATAATTCATCGGAAAATATCAGTCAAAGCACCAGCCAGAATACATAAGTTCAACAACGTCAAGGATCGTCAATACATCCTAATAATATTATTCAAAATAATTGTGTTTTTAATATCTCCAATAATTTTGACGAACAAAACAGTACTTAGTGAGCAAAATTGCGTTTTTTTTTTAATTTATTCTGCTTATTGTTGTTGCTTTGTTATCATTATCCATAATAATATGTTATAAATGATTTACATTTACCTACATTATTTACTCTTTGGCTGCATAATAACAAACTTTATAGTTCAGATAACTGTATGAATGGAGTAGTTACTTTCGAACGGGATAGCTAGGACGTGCTAATGCAGTAAATCGTAAAAGTGTTTAATTCCAAACTGCAAATGTACTTTAATAATTTTATTGTATATTTATTTTTTCCTCCTGTTTCAGTAGGATGAAATACTTAATAGTAGATAAATGACTAACCCTTTGTCTATCACCCCTAAATATTTTTGAGGGACTACATTGTCCCAGCGGTACCTAAATGTAGCAAAACGCTATTAAAACTAGTTAACGAATGCTAGACATTTAAAATGCTAACGATCCTTTAAAGTTCTTAAATTAAAATACCGCCGGACAGATGGCACCGCGACTATATTATTAAAATGTCACTATTGCGACAAATAGTCATGTTGTATCGTGAATGTGCGGATCACGTAATATGATCAGCAAGATCTTTACGGTCATACGGCACTATGCTCTATTAGCCGCTTCTGATTAGCATCACTTTCAGTTTATCTACGGTCCAGTCAGGTTATTCCACGAGGTCTAGTTAGTCTATATTTGCGTCTAGGGAGACCGTTCAACATTCCGTAATTCGGACAATCATTCCAATTAACGTCCCGCCGCTGTGGGGAGCCAGATCCCGAACTCCGCTCGTCAATGTTGTTTACAATTGCATTTTTACATTTTCACTTCATACAATGCCCTCCGCTCGCTGCGGGGCGCA
Organism: Pissodes strobi; assembly: GCA_016904865.1. Taxonomy (NCBI): domain Eukaryota; kingdom Metazoa; phylum Arthropoda; class Insecta; order Coleoptera; family Curculionidae; genus Pissodes; species Pissodes strobi. The sequence goes on from MU184540.1 coordinate 144,469, forward strand.
ACCAACAAAAACTAACCCAATCTAACCCAAGACGTGCCAAAAAACTAAATAATCCATTAAAAAAAAACTTGCAAAGACCGGGCGTCAAACCAATTACTTTGGGTGAGACAAACTCTCACATTCCTACTTTTCTCGAAAAGTTTTATACAAACGCGTGAAGCGAAAAAATGTGTAAACAGATCAGGCTCTCCACAAGGGCGAGATGCTAGTATCATTCCATCTCGGTGTTTCGAACTAACCCCGTGTTATTATTGAATATCTTACTGCTGCTCCCCGATTAGATTTAAGTACAAATACTACCTGTAAATAGTTAGTTGTGTGAATCTTTATTGGAAAAGATGTAAGATTGGATTCTCGTTCTGCATTTTTTTATTTTTTCCCCTGATTTTGGAAATGGGTTAGTTTTGGTTAGTTTCTGTTGAGCCCCCGTAGCGAGCGAAGCGAGCGGAGGGCCATGCGTCAAGTTAAATTTTGTTTAATGACAAAAAAATTGGGTTATAGTGGATATACAGCAGCTTGCATGTGTTTCCGCGAATATAGTCCATATCTAACCTCAAAATGGACTTCCGATTCGTCTTCGGTCGAGTGTGCACGTGTCGGGTATCGGCCATTTTGTTCCAGCTTCATATACATATATGTTAGTTTGGGGGCACATTGGGCTTTCAGGGGCTGTGTAGATTCCCCGAATAAGATTCGGACGTCCAGCCGGGGGTTAGAACCCCGTGCATGTACAAGATTTAAATTTGTGTGAATGTTCAGCCGGTGGTGTTCGAACCTTAAAACAAGCCGTGCATGTACAAGTCGGGGCCCCAGGGGTACATACTCGACATACTGGGTGCCCTAAAAATAGTATCTCTATCCATCAGGTGTAACTAATCTGGGATGGGTCGCCCCAGCTCTTACTAAGCCGGATAGAGGTTTTTTCTGGCTGAATTTCTCACGAAAAAGGCCAATAGAGAGTTTACTACTACTACTACTAACCTCAAAATACCCGACAAACGCATGCACAACACCGGGATGGAATGGTTGTTCGAATGATGGAATGTTGAACGGTCCCCCTACCAAGTGTTAGTCTAGTAATCAGATTTTGCGTGCGGAATGTGGACGTCCCGCGTTCAATTCCGGTCGGGGACAATACATGTTTTCATAATTTGTTTAAGGTAATTTATGTTTCTTTTTGTAAATTTGGGTTAGTTTCAGTTAATTTTGTTTGCCTGCGCCCCGGAGCCAAGTTAAGTTAAGTTATGCAGTTACTGAGCTTGCTTGGCAAGTTCAATATCAAGTAAGTTTTAGAAAAATAAATATATATGTAGGTATATTCACGACAAACTATGTATTTTTTTAACAGAAACTGTCTGGTATTTAGATGTACCGGCTCTGTAAAAACCAGAAATATAATTTTATTTGCAAAAATGTTTTTGTTCCTTTCAACTGTAACCCAAATACATAAAGGGAACGTATTATAACACTTCTATTATGAATACTTAATTGCTTGATTCTTTAGAGATCTGCAAGGACAAGGTACTTAGAAGTACCATCGGTAGACAAAGGGTTGTAAGTAATTAAATATTTAAAATTTTCGTGCTAGTATTCAGAGGAATTAAGAATAATAAGCAATAATGATAGTAATCAGAATCCAAAATTTGAACAAGTACAATAGATACCTATGAATACTTAGTTTTTATTCCTTAAGCTCTAGTTACATAATAGTTATTTATGCAACAAATGTGTAAAGGGTAAAAAAGGGTACTTTACACATGAGTAGCATACAAAAATGTTTCTACTACCGAAAAAGACTTTTACTGCATTACATGTCAAAATATATGGCAGAATTACTTTATGCACTAGGGCGTAAAGTAATTTATTTTAGGCACTGCGTTAGAAGAAATATTTACGAATCTTAGAGGTGAGTATTTTACGCACGGTAGTAGGTAGAAAAAAATATTATACCGATTTAATATTAGTCCAATCACTTTACTATGCATGCATTTTTTACTATAATAAGGGGAAATATACACGGTTAGCCAAAAGTCTGGACCCGGCTTAATATCTCAACAACGAGAGATGCGATTTTTTTGAAATTTTGGACTAAGGGTATATCGATATTTATGAATTTAAAAATCGTGTCGCCGTTGTTGCCAGACTTACTGTTTTTCCAAAAAGAATGCAAACTTTGATTTTTTAAATACAATGCTATTAATTTTATTACATTTTTAAAATCTACATAAAATATTAAACAAATTTCATGTAGAGTATGCTATACCTAATTTAAGTCGTTTCCGAGTAAAAAAATAATTAAATATTAAAATTAACTACTTAAAAATAAACACATTTTATGCAAAGAAAAATTACCCCTATTTATTTTTTTAGCAAATGTTCAAAATTGTCTTCCATCAACTTCTTGGCAGTATGCTAGTCGATTTCGCATTTCACTTAAGCTATTTTGTAAATGTTCTACGGGTATTTCTTCTATTGCATACCTTATGCGCATCTTCAATTCTTCCAAATCATTTGGTTTTTCTTTGTACACTACCGATTTTGGCCCCACAAATAAAAATCAAGAGGCGTCAGGTCTGGAGAACGGGCCGGCCATTCTATTGCACCTCTTCGTCCCATCCACCTGTTTTCAAATGTTTGGTTAAAAAAATTGAGAACGAACATTTAATGCAAAATGAAGCGGAGCCCCATCTTGTTGGAACCAGATATTCCTATTGACGCCTCCAGCCTGAAAATTCGGATATAAATTTGCTAACGCAGCCACTATTTCTGTCTGAAGTAAATTGAAGTAACGATCTCCTGTCAAGTTTTCATTTATAAGAAATGGACCAATAATGCGGTTATTTATTATACCAGTCCAGACATTGACCTTTTGGGGGAATTGAGAATGACTTTCGCGAAACCAGTGTGGATTTTCAAAGGCCCAATAGCGGCAATTATGCCTGTTTACTTCACCAGAGAGAGTAAATGTTGCCTCATCTGAGAACAGGACCCTTTTGATAAAATCTTCATCATTGTTGCATATTTCCATTAAGTTTTCACAGAATTCTAGACGCCTATTAGGATCATCCTCTGTTAATTCGTGGATTAGTTTTACTTTATAAGGATGAAGACCTTCGCTTTTTAGTATTCTTCGGACAGAGGTTTGACCAATATCATGGTTTTACGATAACAGCGTCGTAGAAATATGTGGGTTTTCCATAACATTAAGCAAAACATCTAAGGACTTTTCGGCATTACTTGCTATTTTGGGACGTCCTGTACTGGGTAAATCCTTAACAACACCTTGATTTTTCAAACTTTCATACGATTTTTGACATGGTACTTCGTGAAATTGGGTTTCTATTTGGTTGTACAGTATTAAATATACTTGCAGCTTCTGAGTGCGATATTTTTCTATTACCATACCCCACGATAATTAATATTTCAATACGATCCCTTTCGCTTAACACCATTTTAAATTTTTGAAATACGTTGACATTAGTTGTCAGTTAATAAAAATTACCTATTTACTATTGAGACACTTGACAATATGAGTCCAAGGGTATTCAGCGACCATCAAAGAGACGTCGGGTCGCGTTGCTCTAAATATTAAATTATTTTTTACTCGGAAACGAATTAAATTAGGTATAGCATATTCTACATGAAATGTGTTTAATATTTTATGTAGATTTTAAAAATGTAATAAAATTAATAGCATTGTATTTAAAAAAACAAAGTTTGCATTCTTTTTGGGAAAACGGTACGTCTGGCAACAACGCAGATACGATTTTTAAATTTATCATTATCGATATACCCTTAGTCCAAAATTTAAAAAAAATCGCATCTCCCGTTTTAGAGATATTAAGCCGGGTCCAGACTTTTGGCTAACCGTGTATAATAGAATAAATTATTATAGCCACTGCTGTGATTAAATTCGTGACAAATGGAACTCCAATTTGTCTTGGCGCCATAGACACGTACCAATAATAAAAGAATCGTATTTTGAAGTTTCATTATTTATAACGCAACAAGCCAACAAGTAAGCAGCATGACAGCTGGGCAAATTAATACTAAAGTGAACTTGAAATCGTACTTTGCTCCTCTTCTAAAGTATCTCAGTATCATTTAAAGCGTATAATAAAAATGTAACCATATCTGGTGGAAAAATCTGGAATAAATCCTGAGCAAGAAAACTTACTTAAATACATTAACAACATTCCTCGTGAAATTCTCCCTTGCTTTGACCATAAATCTAGTCAGATGAATAAACTGGCGTCGCAGTACTATTTTTACTTTATGAAGCACAGACATATTGTCAAAGAATCCAGCAGAGTTCTATGTCATATTCACCCCTGAGCAAAGAACATATCCAAACATTAGATTTTTTAAAGCATTTTGAATTAATCACTGATGTCGCAAAATTATTAGGTAAACTCTATTTGTACTAATGTGAATTAAAATTGTGAATGATAAAAAATATCACCTATAGACGTTATGGTCTGATCATTGCTGTCAAATAAAAAACAATCACTTGTTAATCACACATGCAGGTGCTCACACCTAGACAAACCAACCCCGCCCGAATCAATCTGTCACTGACCCTTTTGATCCACCTCTCTCATCCGCACCCATAACCTGGCTACGCCACTATTGAGTGGGTAACGAGACGTTACTCAACAATTCTAAAATATTTTTTTCATCATAACGTCATATGCGCGTAGGAGAATATAAAAAGTGACTTTTTTGCACTTACATATGTTCGATTCCTATATGCTTAGACACGATACCTATTATGATAATTGTAGTTTAACTTAATAAGCCATATACAGTAATATTTAATACATTACAAAAGGACATTGATTTGGTAAATTTTTAGTTTTTTTTTATAATATGTAACTTACTTCGATTGCGATAGGAACTCTGTTTGCTCCTGAGTTCTACTTGGTGTTCTAAGAAGTGATATTACTGAATCGCAATCATATACATTTATACATTTTGCTGATTCTCCTGTTGGTGTTTTACAAAAGCCGCCCAAAGTTTCTAAAATAGGAAAATAAAATAAATAATGAAAATATTCCTCTACTGCATGCTTGGGTATCAATGGGTATAAAACTTCTAATAATGGTTAAGAACTGGTCAAAAATCGTTGACAATAGAATGAAATTATAGACATCATATTATTCGTTTATCTATATTTATAATTTGCTCTCAACCTCAAACTTAAACTATACATTTTAGTTAGTAGCACAAACGAACCCCTGAAACTCTATAAGCTCGAGTTTTTTTATTAATTGTTTCATCCTTCACCCTTCCATCTGCTAACAAATACGGCCTCTTCAAATACTATAGAAAAGAGCATATAGGAGGTCCGCTAATTAATATGGTACACAGTAAAACCACAATTTCCATATGTAAAAATATTAGGATTACCAAACTTGCCTACACTTAAAATCTGATGGTATGATAAAATTTCGTTTTATTTTATAAAAAAATTGGCGGTATTTTGAAGTGAGAAATTTAAATATTTTTAGAGTTTTGGTGTTGCATGGGGAAGACGCCACCACCTACGACACTTAGTGTGTCTTTAAAACCTCGCACATTTTTGGGTCGGTCAAGTTTGACCCCCCTCCACCTCCCCGTATTAAACACATTTCAAAAATAGAATGAAAAATATAATTTTGAATACATTTTGCACAATTTTGCACACCGTAAATAGAATTTTGTACACCAAGAGAAGGAAAACTAGAGCTGATTATTAAATGGGGGAAAACTTGACTGTTCCCCCATCTGTTACAAAATTTAAACATTTTGATTCTACTCGGTTCGCCTAATTTTGTACAAATTTGCACATCAATTTCAAATTTTGCACATTCCTCTGTGGAAAGTTACGTGGTACCTCCCCGTTTATCACAAAGTTGAAAAAGTTGTATTCTGCTATGTTCATTAATTTTGCACATGTATATTCAAATTTTGCTCACTCTTCTGGAAAAAGTTATGAGGTACCAACAATTTGCATTTTCCACCCCGTTTGTCACAAAATTGTAAAATTTGGATGCTCAACTAATTTTACACAATTTTGCACATCTATTTTCAAAATTTGCACACTTTTCTGGGGAAAGTTATGAGGTACCAAAAAATTGCAAACAGGATCAAAAGGGGGAGGAGGGGGATTGCTAATTTTTGATTCTTCATAATTTTATCAAGAAGAGTGTGAAAATTTGAAAATAGGTGTGCATAATTAATTGTATCTAGCAGCATCAATAACTTTTAATTTTTTGACAAACGAGTGGGGAAATTCACATTTTTGGTACCACATAATAGAGTGTGCAAAATTTGAAAAAAGGTGTGCAAAATTAGTTGAACATAGTAGCAACACAAATTTTAAATTTTGTGAGAACAAGATGTAATGCAAAATTTTGGTACCTTATAACCTTACCTAGAGTGTGCAAAATTTAAAAATGGGTGTGCAAAATTTTGCAAAATTAATTGAACATAGTAGCATCAAAATTTATCAGTTTTGTGATAATTGGAGCGAAAATGCAAATTTTTGATACCCCATAACTTTCTCCGGAGGAGTGTGCAAATTTTGAAAATAGGTGTGCAAATTTGTACAAAAATAGCTGAACCAAGTGGCATATTTTTTTACTTTTGTAAACGGGGGGAGAACGGTTAAGTTTAACCTCTCTTTAAAATACAGCTCCAGTTTTCTTTGTGTGGGTGTTCAAAATCTTATTTACGGTATGCAAAATGTGTGTAAAATTTGTGCAAAATTATGGCTTATTTATTTTGGATATTTGTTTAATAAGGTGCTGGGGGGGGGGGGGCATACTTTACCGACCCTAAATTTGTGCATCTTAGCGTATCTTTATTTTAAGTTTTTTTTGTGCATGAACGGTTTGCTTCAGAAATATCGCGACCAGTAATCGTTTTCGAGATATTTGCTAGTAAGTGTTATAGATTGCGGTAACTTAAAATGATGATTTTATTTGCAAAAATTTACTTTAGAATCATGAACAAAGACTTTTTTACAGTAAATTTGTTGTTCCTAAGATTGCTATGCAGTGAAACGCTTAATATCAACTATCTTGAAAGTAGTTCTAGCAACGTTTGCAATGACGCAATGACTCAAGAATAGTTACTTTCATAAAAAATAAAGATATTATTGAGCCCTAAAAAAAATATGGGAGGTTGTAAAGAAATACCATGTAAGAATTGCAAGTGGAGTTTTCTACATGTGTAGCGAATTTTTTTTGAAACATGTCAGTTTATTTTGAAGTACCGCGAATTTTTGATATAGGACAACTTTGTTATTTGAAATGAAACACCCTGTATATTTTTTCAAAATCATAAGGCTTGTTTCTTCTCTTTTTCAAAAATATAATACAAGTTATAGTTATTTTGAAAAATAGTGGATTTATTGAGTTCCAAAAAACTGCATATTGATAAAAATTTTGCGGTTAATGTTATTTTTTCAGAAGTCTGCAATGGAAACGAATTCACATTATCCCAGTGTCGATCGTTTTTGACACATTCTTTCGAAATAGAAGTATAAAATATTCTCTTTGAGTGAAAAGGGGAAGTCTGTGATAATGCAGACACCCAGTCAATAATAATAACTCAAGGAAGATTTAGGAATATATTTATTTGCTACAAAAACCCAAGATATAGGAATATATTTATTTGCCACAAAAACGCAATTAAAACCTGGTATAGGAGTAGGAACACAACAGTAAACGATGCAAATTTACAAAACAAGTCAATACAAGTTATGGAGGTAACCGAAGAACATCGAAACCTAGCAGAAGGAAAATTCTTAAGTTTTACAGAAATTCCTCGTTATACAGTGCAGGAAGAACATAATGACAAAAGTTGTCAAACCACGAGCCACTTTTACAACTTGCGTTAAAATTTAAGTTTAAACTTTCGTTTTACTACAAGTTTAAGCTAAGTAGCAATACAAAAAGTAATTACATGTATCGGTAAACTATAACTGAGAAGCTAGTCGAGTTATAGCTTGCGACATCTTATCTACAATTTAACAGGCTACCGATTCACCGACGCCCACAAACTATCCAACTACCATTTCACTACTTCTAGTTGGATATAACTGAAGTGCAAATAAAGTCAAGGCTTTACGCAGTGGCTTCTAAAATAATACTGCATTGTTTATATGAATAGTAAATCAGTCTATATAGACTATACAACAAACTTACTGAATAATAGGATGGGCCAATACCCCATGTATAAGATCTAAGACTAACTGAACAAACTGCTTGAAAATTATAAATCTATTTAAAAAATCTATCCACCAAGTAATCCATATGAACCGTTCTGCTTCTTATTACTTTCCCTCGTCATGAAGCAGCAATAATATTCATTACACCTTCATCGTCGCTAAGAAGATCTCCAAAAACATATTCAATACCCTTAATAGTTTTTAGTATTATTCAGTTTTTTAAAACAACCCAGCACAAAACAGCTTATATTTGGGTTATATACTCAGGATTGTAGTTTAAACCAGACCCTAACGGTTAACAGTTAAACTTTATTTTGAAGTTAAACGCAAATTTTTAAATTAGCATTTTCTAATTTCTAAAGATTAAACATAAGTTTGAGGTTTAAACGACTCTTCTAAAAGTGGCCCTAAAGCCATATAAGATACAAATTTTACAACAAATGAAGAATCGGATTTTTGAAAAAAAGAATAATAATTATAATTATTTGTATGGTCTGACGTCAATACAAAATTTAATAAGAACAAACATACATTTCTTGGAAAAGCTAGTAATGTCTGACCATGTCTCTTTCCATATAAATGGAAAAGTTAATAAATATAATTCCAGAATATAGGCAGAAGAGAATCCCAAACATCGTAAATTCGTCCGAGATTCGCCAAAGGTTCCAGTTTGGTGCAGTGTGTCCAAGGAAAAATATATGGGCAATTCATTTTTGGAAATCCAATTTTAAATTTCCATGAATATGTCGATATGCTGTAAATATTATTTTATCCTCAATTACAGCAGGAAAATATATTGAACTCAGAGTACTTTTAACAAGATGGAGCTTCACCCCACTTTGTCTGAATTACCAACAATTCACTAAACAACGTCATTGGAAACAGGTGAATTGGAAGAGGAGGTCCTATTCCATGGGCTTCTCGTTCTCCGGACTTAACTCTTTCAGGCATTTGTTTATGGAAATATGTAAGATAACAATGCCACGGTATAAATAAGTATATTTGTACTCTGACAATGCTATAATTCGCTACCATAAACGTTAAGCAGTTAAAAGCAAATGTCCGCAACGCAGAATATTCCAGAAGAATATTTGGTCCATAGTTTTAATAGGTTTGTTACTAACCTGGATAAATACACTGAAGTGGCTAGAAGACACATTCAACATTTGCAGTAGTGATTTTTTTACAAGTGTAGTTTTTGGTTTATTATCAATGTCATTATAAATTTAATTAGTTAGTATTTGATTATCTATTTTGGAGCATTAAAATCCGCTATTTTAAAAAATAACTATAACTTGTATTACATTTTTGAAAAGGAAAAATCTTTAAGATTTTGTGAAAATATACAGTGTATTCCATTTCAAATAACTATGTTGTTCTATACCTAAAATTCATCCATTTTGTGTTCGGTCCTTCCGGTTGTCAAAATAAAATGGCATATACTTCAAAAACAACCTTTCAGTGATATGAAATATGAAATTATTCAGTGACAACAGCAACTCGATAGCGTTTTTCGTGTTCAAGTTATTGAAGATCAAAATGAGTCAAAATATGGATATTCACCTTGTATTTAAAGCATTTAAAAATATCTAAAAATTATTTTAATTCTGACCTGTATTTTAGTCATTAACACCTTTTAAATATAAGTACTTAGGGAACTTTGGTTAAATGGTAATATTTTACACAAGGCATTCGTGTTTTACTCTATAAATACGTATAGAAAATTTTAGGTTAATATCGACAAACGTTTAAAAGTCATGCCAAAAACTCACATATGCACATCATTTATTTCTTCACTTTCATATTTCAGATTACTATAAAAAAAATTAAGCATTAATTAAATCGCGAATCCACTACGAGAATAATTTTTTATTGAATATATAGCACATTTATTTTATTTGCGCATTCCAGGCGAAAATTATTTAGCCATCCTGGCGGAGTTTTCAAAGTCGCGTCAGGTAGGTCTTGATGATCAACATTACTTTTTATTCTCAATGAAAAGAAATATAATTTTTCGATATTGGTTCTCAACTAATTCATAATATTCATAAATATGTCACAATTTTATAGATATTATTTGTCAAATGGATTTTATGTAGATTGCCATTAATTTTCGTTTAATGTAAATTATTCGTATTAAAAAAGTAAACAACTAAACGACAATAATCGAAAAACGATTTTTATCTTTTCTGATTTATGATCTAGTGGTAATGTAGCATATACTTAACTTATTATTCACCGTATTAGTTTGATATTTTAGAATAGTACTTACGTGCATTTACATCGAAGAGAAACAAACAAATACAGAAAACATGGAATAACCACATTTTACCAACCAACAATCACTCTGTTAAAATTCCCGACGTGACGGTGTGGATAAGTTACTTTCGTTTCGTCCCCAAAGAAAAGAATGGCTGTGAATACAGGTTTTATCTCCTTATTCTTATTGGCTTCTTAATAATCTGGTATTTCCATGTGTTTATTATATATGTCAGAAATGTGATGGTAACTGCAGATTGAAAATATTATTGAATTTTAAATAGACACATATATTACTGTAAAGATTTTTAAATTATAATTAATATTCTGCATATTTCCTCCAAAGGTTTCAAAGTTCAAAGATTTACGATAATGTTTCATAAACTTTGCCATCATACGAGTGTTCATCAAAATTTAGAATGATGCCTAAGCTATATTTTCATTTAATTAGAAATGTTGAAGGCAATTATTTTCCTTGAACATGTTCCCTTGAATATCTTTATTGGATGCAACCTTGTGGACTTTATATGGGTATATTATTCCAATTTTTAATAATTTAAATCAGTGGTGGCTCGTCCGGAAGCGAATGTCGCATATTCGGTGGAGGAGAGAGATATAGTTGTGAAATATTTTGTAAATAAAACAATGTACTTACCAACTCAAAACTAATTTTATAAATTTAAGATTATATAGTAGCCACTTTTATATTATTAAATCTGCGACCGATGTCGCATAAAATGGTTGTATGTGTATTTGTTGACTTGTTTGTTTAATTGCAGGAAACGAATGCGAAATGATTAATCCTAAAACACGCACATAAAGTTACGCTGCTCAACATCGAAAACTGAGCACTTTAAGACAGCCTGGCTGGTTAACAAGATAAT
>MU184540.1:160826-176031 GCA_016904865.1 Pissodes strobi
TTCGAGATTTTTAGTTCGTAATCAAAACAGTACTACGCAACCAGTCGGTAAAAATATATTTGAAAAACTACCCCAAAAAAAGCAACATACCCAATTCATCATTATACACTGGAAATTGCTTTCCCCGAAAGTCTTCCTCTTTACCAGCTGACCCTGGTACATCTGTGGATGGTTTAAAAAGGCATGGAGGATGGAAATCAGCAAGTGTCACCAAGGGGTACATTTAAAAATCCGTAAATGCTAAAAAAAAAACGTTGTTTTTCGACAAGGTGACGTGTAAGGATTCCAAATTGCTGGTCCTTCAGCAAACACTTCAAGACAAGCGATTGAGTATGTGTGGATCCGGATACATGCAGTGGCTGCACGCAGTGGCCGCTGCGTTGCGTTCGACGGAGAGGCTGCTCATTCGGACTTGCGAACAAGTCGTTTATCTTCTGCGGGCGGCGGCAGACTGCTGCGTCGCAACAGCGGCTTCAGCAGCGAATTATTAGACTGCTTGGTGTACCAGTCAATGCAGCAACGTCGTATATTATTCACCTGTTCTTGATATTTATTTCTAATTTTCATCGTTAAAATAAGCGGCTATAAGTTTACAAGGGATCTTCAAATGATGCTAATTGAGATAATATCTCGCTATAAATCACTATATGACGCATCTCATTCAGATTATAAGAAAAAGAGATGCCTTCGGCACGCCTGCGTTTGTTCATGTAAAAAATAAAAAAATAAATATTTTGGGTTAGTTTTGGTTTGCGCTTGGTTAGTTACTGTTTGTTGTGCCCCGTAGCGAGCGGAGGGTCATGCATGAGGTGTTTAAATAATTGAAGACTTATTTGTTGATTCTATGTAACAGTCACGACATCCGACTAAATGCTATCGTGCACGTCACATATGAAGAAACGTTAGGCATAGCCGAATGGACATCTTGCCTATTACATCAGAATATGCGTCCTGGGAGTGAGTTCCACAGTGATGCAGTGCGCCAGACAAATGAATTCTTGTAAAGCGATATTCTAGGTGTTTCCAGTTGTACCACGAACCGATGCGCTCTTGCCGTCTATCGTGACTACCTATCTTCGACTGACAAATATTTTTTTTATTTCCGGCGCAACCGAAGCGAGCTAAGGGTCATGCGTGAAGTGGAATATTAAATATGCTTAGATAGTAAACAAACACTGTTATTCCCCATGAGAAAATGTGCAACTTTTGGAAACACTGTGCCAGGCCCCCGGTGTCGGTTACTAAAATTTAATTATTTTCACGTTACAATTTCAATATTTTCACGTTACACCTGGGAAAGTCGTAGTGGAAGTTTTCCCTTCTAGGGCAATTTAGGCTCAAAACGCAGATATTTTTTCGGCTCAAATGTGGAGGATCCTTCGATTTTTTTGGCTTAAACTACTCTATAGGACACCCCTTTTCTAGCGAAAAAAAAAGAAAATGTGCAAAATTCACACAACCTATATGTCACCAGTCCCTTACTTTGATGATATCTTTGAAGATTTTTAACCTTATATGTTTCGTTCATTTGGTGATTATTATACGCGGTTAACTAATTTTCACATTTTTGGATAACTCTCTTAACTGAAATCAAGTATAAATTAATATTTTTATTAGAAAACAATTCTGAACGTGCTATTCTCTATAGCATTTGGATAGATATAGAAAAAAATCGTTGAGGGTCAAAAATAAAAACCATTTGCACCTTCACATCTTAAGAGAGAGTTATCGCATAGTACCGTTTTATACGATATCAAGGATAGGAACATAATTGTCCCACTCGGACCAAATGCACAATGCACTTAGTACCGAAACAGGCCGAACCTAAGTATGCAAATTAGCAAAAAATAGTTCTAAAATAATGAGATTCGCCAGCAAAATTAGAATACACTCTAAAAACGCACTTCTTACATGCAAGCCTTCGAGAAGCAGGGAAAGAGCGCTGCAAATTTGCGGCACCAAGTGTTAAAATAAGCAGGGTTAGAATTGCAAAAGTAAATCAAATTTGTGTACATTATTATAATGAACTAGCGGTATATTGCGGTATCATGTCTCATGGTCTCGCGGATTCACCTTGCCTCTCAGACTTGAGTACTAAAGTCTTGCTTCAAGATAAATCTTATCGTGAATGTCTAGTAGTGACATTAAAAGTGGATTGTTTAATTATTTAAATTTAAAACTTCAATGAATTATTATGAACATATATTTCTTATATACTGTATCTGAAACTACAGATGTACTTTGCATTTTCTGGCAATGTTTATGTTTGTCGTACTTTTTTTGATTGTAGTAAAATGTTTTTGTGTCAATACTAATATTCGAGACATGATATTTGACCATTATTCCAAAAGTCTATAATTTTAAGCTTTGTGGCATGTTAACTCAACCTAGTTCTAGGTTGGCTACAGCGCAAAGGCTTCATTCTCCCTGCGCAATTCTTTTTTTGCCATTTATTGTGCCTCAAATCTAATTAATTTTGGAATAAAACCTAAATGATCCTTTGGCCAATATTTTCGAGGGATTGGCAGCAATTTTGTAAGTAGCATGGATATCTACTTTCATAAAATAGTTTCATACTAAATTCAAATAAGATATACCTGAACTGGCTAATATTACCATTGGATCCATTGTAGGGCAAGTAACTATAAATTCGAAATAAAAACTCTAGTGTATATTAATGGACAATATATATGTATGTATTAGGTACTTCTATAATAAAGTACTAACTAAAATGATATTGTGTTAAACAATATAATAAATAAAACGTTACAGAGTGATATAATTCTTTTTAAACTGTTAAGTAGTTAAAAATAATAATCGCAGCGCCTCAAATTTGCCGCAAAAAATGATATTCCTAATTATTTAGAACATCTATCTCTAATTATGCCTGATGTAAGGTAGGATGTTATAATCGAAGAATCCTCATTTAACAATAAGTCTGCATATTTTTACAGACTACGTGTCGTGCAGTAAAATGTATCTACATTAACCTGTAACCAGTATCTCTGTATTATCGCATTTGATTAAGGGCCACTAGATCAATCGTTAGGTAAAATCATTGGTAATAGACAGATAGATAAATGCTATGTTTTTGATAAACATTTATTATTAATATCAAACATAAATTACTTTCATGGTAGAAAACTATCAGCAGATATGTCCAAACGCAACACCGGTATTTGTTCGTTTTAACGCATTTTGAGGTTATGGTTGAAAGCAGTAGACAAAATTATGCGATAAAAGAATCTTCATTTCTAATGTATTTGTTGAGTAATAGACATAATGTGTGATGAAAAACAATAAAAGCTAAGGGCTTCCAGTTTTTAGCATAAAATCCATTAAGCCAAATGATAAGAAAATAAGCCGCTGTTGCTGAACTTAAACAGACAGATGCAATAGTGTAGAAGGAAAAATAAATGGCAGGAGTAAAATTACCAAAGAATTTAACAATAAAAAATAAGCCTACGAGAATCTTACACAGTCTACAAATGAAGTATGATATATTAAAAAATAAATATTAGACGATATTGAAATAGCAAACTCCTATACTTATATGTTTACAATAGGTTAAATTTTACAAAACACTATTGCGATTGATCTAGTGGCCCTAAATAAAATAATTCTTACTAATTTCGTTTGATTATTAACATCAATAATACGTGCCAGAAAGCCATATCAAATTTCATTACAAGTACTCAGATACAAAATAAAATTAATTTCAACGTTTTTGTTTATCTTTAGCTGTTTCTCTTACATACACCCTAGAATTAAAATTAGCAAACGCAAAGTAAGATCAAAATATCTTAGCAATTATTGATTTAGGATGTTAATTGATCAGTTAATTTCTAAAGTAGTTTGTAATTTGGCTTTCTTTTTATTTTTCTTCTTCTGTTTCTTTATCTTCGGTGACCTCGTGCTAATATCTAAAATCTGTCCTTGAAGCCATTTTTGGTAAGAAGGTACACTGGTATATACTCCAGGCCATCCTTGCATTCCACATCCAATTCCATAACTCACTAGTCCAGCGGCAAAGTACTGAGTACCTGTAATTAAAGGAACTGGATTACATATTATATCAAGAGGCGAAAGTTTGGATCATGCATATTATGCTGATCATATGTCAGCATCATCTTTTGGAACATTTTTCATTATCATATAAACACCTTAGTTCCAGTTTAATCCTATTGTAAAAATGTTGACATCTAAAGATACTTATTATTCGCATATTATTATTCTCAAAAAAAAATATTGAGAAATTATGGGTTTAGCAGGGATCTGTCGGGATCGGGTTTTTCTGGTAAATGTGCGGGATACATAAAACCACCTATACAGCATAAGATATTTTTTTATCGGCTACAGGATTGGACGATGCGCATCACCCTGTCGGCAAAATCACATTTGGACAGTTGCCAATAAAAATTGTCGAATATCTGAAACAACAAAATGCAAAGCTGGTATACCGGACACTGTTTTGTAAGATCCTCGGCGTTATTACTTGCAGATTCGGGAGCAAACCTGGATCAACTTAAACGACATGGTGGTTGGAAAAGTAGCGTCGTTGCTGAGGGCTATGTCGAATATTCCCTAAACCGGAAGGAAAAGGTGACTTGTCAAAATTTATTGGCAGAAGCAGTTGCGTGCAGTTTTGTTGTGCAAAACAGATTACATCTTCCACGGCGACTTTTTCAAAGAATACGTTTATTTGAAAAATTGCAGACTGTATAATTTTCAACCCCTTTTTAACCTAAATATCAGTAGTGGCGTTAACATACACGTTAATATTAATAATGATAGTTAAAATAAGGTTTATTTAATAAAAATAACTGTAAGTTTGATGTTATTTTTCTATTTCAGTGCTTTATTTGAAAGATTCTTCTGTAATATGGCATGTACTAAATTTATAAATACATAATTTGCTTCATAATTCAATAATTTTATTGTTAATACCTAGGCATTAAAAGTATCATTTCAGTCCCCAAAGCCCTGGATTAAAACCCCCAATTTAGACCCCAATATACATAAGAATGGTTCTTGATATTTCGAGTTATGACTTTTAGATGAATGTTAAGTAGAAATCTACTAAATACTGCTTAATACTGGTTAATAATATTTTTGCTTTCATATTCTATAGATGTTTTTTTTTCTATTTTTAAAATAATAGATCAGTGAATGAAAGTTTATCAGGGTTAAATCATAATTTGTATACTTCCTATATTTCCCGTATGAATAATATTTAAACGTTTATATATTTCAACGATGTAAAGTTTAAGAGGTATCATTTACTGGAATGCTGCTCTAATCAATTCAGTTATTTTTACGTTTATAGTTGTGAAAATAATTATATCACATCACTCCTTCAGAGTACTGGCAGATAAGGAGTGCAAAGCTAAGAAGTCTCTAAAATTGTGGAGCATCCACCATGAAGAATTTATCAGCTTCGAATGTTCATTTTCTGATGACAATATGCCATCCCTTGCTTCAGCCTGATCTAACAAATTGTGCCCAGGTAAAGAATATCATGCACATTGTATATTAAATTAAATCTATTTATTTATTTTATTTATACTTAGGACCCTAATTCCAGTTTGAGCAGGTTGCTCAAACTTCTGCTTACTTCAATTTGTGCCAAGTAATGTTTCGAATAATATCCTGTCTCTCCAGCTCCTGATCATCATGGCGCCAATGCATGCAAGCCTCTAAATGACGTATTCAAATCACTTCCTCATATTGAAGAAACCATCACTAGACAACATGGTTTAAGAATATTCTGGATGTACATATTCAGACTCTGTACTCTGCATCATACGATATCGAAGGCTCAATAGTTTTGCAGTTCACAAAAAATAATTACTATCACTCTCCTTTCATAGTGATAACTCTGATGCGGATTCTAGTTTTACAGTTTATAGGTCTCCATGCCATAAAAAAAAGTATATTCAACAACAGTAATGACGAACCAATTTAAAGCGATGAGTCTAATGCTGGAACCGAAAAAGACTCAATTCAAAATAACATATATTAAATGAGTGAAACCTAAAAGTGATATAACTCAAAAATGGATAGCGCTTATCTAAAGGGGCCCATGCGACATTTTAAAGTTTTGGGAAATATGAGATTAACAAATACAGATTTTTTATAAGGTTTTTGCCAAGTCATATGATATTTCTTACGAAACTATATTAGGTCTTACTACTGAATGAAAAATATTTCAGAATATATTTTATATATTTAAATTAAAAAACAGTTCTTGGTATTTTTCGAAACATTTTATTTTTTACTTGTGTCATCATTGTAGCAAGGATGTCATAGTAGCCTCTAATGTGACGGCATTCGATAGAGGAAATAAAATATTAATTAATTTATAGCGTTTCAGAGTAAAATCAGCATACCATTCGATGGTATTTCTTATCCTGAACAACGTGAGTCCTTCAAAAAAGTGTTTTGGAACAATGTGGTGAAGGTATTAACTGACCTTCACCACATTGGCATTGTCCCAAAACACGAATGTTATGCTGAATTTACTCTGAAATGCTAGACATTAATTAAACTTTTATTTCCTCTCATACTTGAAATTAAAATACTGTTACATTTGGCACTAAAATATGCATTCCTTGAAAGCCAGATTCGAAGTTGTACCGCTGGAATAATATTTTTACCAGAACATTTGGATTAATTATTTTAAGCTTTAAATAACAAATTTTTTATCATATATTTTAGTATTTTATAATAAAACACATGATAAATTAATAAGAAATATCCAAATAGTGGAATTTAAAGAGCATGGCTCTATGTTATGTCAACAAAAATCTGTTTATGTGAAGTATGACAGTAGACATATGATATTGACATTTATCTAAGGGTTGGTAAATATATGTTAAAGATAGGTGATGATATTTATTATCCCAGTCACTAAGGTAAAAAAGGTATGAGGAATTGCAAAAGTTTCAAAATTTTAGGATAAGTTTGTGGTAATGGAAAAATAATAAAACTGGTTTTGTAATTTTTTTTTGCCCCCAGAACATTGTAAAATTACCAAGAAAAGCAAATTTGTAATAACTGCTTAGAGAAAATTACATATTTATCCAAACTTGGGAAAACATTTTATATTACACATCTGCAGTCAAGTTTACACCCTGCTATAATGACCGGAACATATAGTTGTTTATCAACTTTATTTATATATATTTTGACAATCAAAAACTGCTTTATGCAAATGGTTGCTTATGCTACATAATACTGACAGAACCCAGCTTATAATTTTGCGTAACTTTATTCAGCACGGAAGATTTTTTTGTAACCACGGCCGCTAATTTAACATACCCCAAGATTTCATTAATAATTTAGTATGCAGCATATCTCGGAGATGCCGTGAAGATATTCGTCTTAGTGGAGCGCCAACTAAGTAGCCACAATTTTTTGTTACCTAGTTATTTTATAAGTTTGTTATTTCATAAGTTTTCGTTATGGTCTGATGCCTACCATTTACATCTTTAAGTTTTTTTGGCAGTCCATTGTTGGGCATCACATTGATATTTTTAGCTTCTTTTTACTGATAACGTTGTTTAAGTCTACCAATTCGACGTTTGCAGACCTGTTTTATGATACACTGTGTATTAGGTATCTAAAATTGTTTAGGTAGAACCTACATATTCAGGATGTCTCACGATCGATAGTAAGAGGTGGTACCATATGGGTGTTACCACGAGTACCAAATTCGGTAACTCAACTGGTTCTATCTTTAGTTGTTTGTATCATGACAAGAGTTGAATTTAGGTACAATGTATTATAATGTTAAGTAGAACCCAAAAATGTAAAAACATACAGGGTGTTTTATATGAAATATAAAAGTTGCCGTTACTTTTTAATAGAATCAGCAACAGTGTATAGCTAAAAATATTTTTAGTCCTCGTCCTCTTATGTAAGTAACCACATTTTTTCAAAGGTCTGCTGCTGAGTTTGCCAGGAACGTGTCATTAACCGTACAATCCCTATCGAAATATAAATTTGTAATAAAACCCTACCAATAGTACCAGTAACCGTTTTATGGACATAAAATTGCTAGAATTTCGTTATAATAATCATTCAGTTCGAAACAAGTCAAATGGATTTAAAAAACACTATACACTATTGTTAAAAATTAGGTTTATAGGTTTACGCCCCAAAATTCTTTAAAAATGAAGTTAGGGTGTAATACAAAAAAACGTTTCGGTAAAAGAGTCTAATTTAGGTAAATCAAGTAACCAAGGTAAAAAAAATTACGTTTTATTATAATTTCTCTAGCTCTGAATGTTCGATGCATCAAAATATTCAAACTCATGAAATTTTAGAAATGAAATATACTGTAAACTTTTTCAGGCTCCTGTATGTTGTAATTGTATTTTTTTTCTGACAGGGGTATTGGGTATAATTAAAAAATGTAGCCAATGAGTTTGATTTGGACTATCACTAATGATTTAGGAAATTTTTTGTAATGGCATGTCAATATTTTCGAAAATACCCTGTATATCCCAAGAAAATGAGAATTTCAAAAATCGCAACAAGTTGTTTTTTGTATCTAATCGTAGATTATTCTGGTGTATATAAGGATAAATAAAATATTGTTTTGTAAAAAATATCCTTAATTAAAATGTTGTAGAAAATACAGGGTTTTAGTTTACACCCTGTACAAACCTTTTCATGTGATACCTGACCATCCAGCAGCCAAGAGTAAAATCTACATAACTTGAGCAAAAAAACGCCGCAAAACGCGTCTTAATTTAGCTTACCGTTTTTAAAATATCAAACTTCAAAATACCTCAAAAAATTACGTTACGCACTTCGAGTATCCAGCAGTCTAGTTAAATTGTATTACTAACCTAAACTGACCCAAACTAAACTAACCTAAACTAGACTAACCAAAACTAACCCTAACCCAAACCTACCCACATAGCGCCAAACAGAGGTTTGACAAAAACCTTGACAAAATCTATTAAAACATAATGTAAATTAAATATTTTCCATATAAAGAATTCTCGCGAAAAAATTGTACAGTTTAAAGAGCAAATTACCAGCCAAATTTAATTATCTAATTTTCATAGAAACTACAAAAAAAAATAAAATTGTCCATTAATTAGACAAAAAAAATCGAATTTTATGGGAAACAAAATATTTTCGCAGAAAAAAAATAGTTAATTATGCAACAAGTGTGCCTTTTTATGAAAGGGAATATTGTCTCATGAGTTGTAGGTGAATGAAACAATCCCATGAATAAAAAAAGGGTAATTTACACATGAGTAGCATACGAGTTTTTTTCTACTATCGAAAAATATATGAAAAAAACAAAAATATTATTAAATTACTTTACAGGCAGTGCCCTAAATGTCAAAAATATTTTTACGCACTAGTGCGTAAAATAACTTATTTTACGCACTGCACATTAAAAAGGCCAATTTTACGAACCTTAGGGAGTGCGTAAAGTGAGTACTTTACGCACGGTAGTAGAAAAAATATTTTTGTGCTAGTATTCATGTGTAGAATCCTCCTATAGAACGATATTTTTTATAGCGGATTACCGCTAAAAGACGCTTGAGCCTTTTTTTGGCTGGCCTGAAAAATACTCTCAAAAAAAATATAAGACATTTTAAAAATTGTCACGTTCTAAACATATTTTAAGACAGGTTCTTTTACTAACCATTCATCACCATTAAAGGTCCTCCAGAATCCCCGTTGCAACTATCTTTCATTTTCTCACCACCAGCACATATTTGTGACTCAGAGATATCCAAACCGATCATTTCAAATTTTTCCTTGCACTGCTCTTTATCAAATGGAACCAAATCAACTTTTAATTTCACAGGACTGGTTTCGCCTAAAACATAGTCAAAAAACATTGCCAAGAAGAAGAGTTTATATAGTTTGAACTTAGTTGTTTTTAGAGTGTTAATTTATAAAGAATTTTTTTTTAAATATCCAACTTTGCTATATATGCAAAATACATAGACTGATTTCTTCACTAAAATATAACAGTTAATATAAGTTGGGCTACTTGAAAAAGACATCGACGAAGTAACAATTTCTATTACTGAAATATTTTTTAACCAAAAAAATTATTTTTGTCAATGATATTCCTAATTTTAGTAATTTAGGTGGCAACAACTCAAACGATTTAGAGAGTTTTGTGATTCGATAGAGCTAATATAATGTGGATATAACGCATCGTGTTTCAAAATTGGAATTTCTAATTATGGGTTGAAAAAAAAATATTTTTTGTCTAATAAGTTTTTAAATTAGATTCCATTATGCTGTATTTTTATTTCAAAGATGCATTTTTCAACTGGAATCATAAAAATGGTTTGTAACCTGTTAATATTTTTTGTTCTATCACCCTATCTCCCATAAACACATTTCTGCCCGTTATCCCAACATGTTATTTAGCTAATGTTCATTAACATGACTTACTTACAAGTTTCAGTTTTACCCCAACCACTAAGATAATATTTTTTGATCTCTAGATTTTCTTCGGTCATCAAACATATGGGTTGAACAAAATCTGAAAAGAAATGCAGAAAAGACCAATTAGCTGTTTATTACATTGGCATTTCCTCTCGCACAAGGTTGCCTAGGCTGTCTAACGTCTGCTCCCCAACTATTCTACAAGCAAGGTTGCTAATTGCTGTATCGCCAGCTGCCGTCAATCAAGCTACGACGTTTATGATATTTCTAACCCAATCCAACTCTCATCCTGTTTGCTGGGTTAGTTTTGGTTAGTTTTATTTAGTTTGTATTAGACACAACAAATATTTTTCGAAACACGACGATCCGGTAGCCGCGCTGTCTGGTAGGTAGTAAAAGTGCATACAAAGCCGCGTACTCAGCAGGAAGCCCCGCAAACGAACATTCGCGAATGCTTGCAAACGCAAGGCGCGTAGTCACCAAAAAATGAAGCAAGAGCGACCGAGCATTCTACATCAATAATCATCTAGTGAGTATGATCTAGCGACCGAAAAAACGTTTGTTCGTTCAGGTAAAAAAAGATCGAGAGGAAGGCGGTACATAAAGGAAAATACTTATTCATGCTCGTACTGCTCGTTTGGTGTGGACGGGATTCCCGGCTTCAAAAGTGCTTCGTTCTTCGAGCTCTTGTGCTGCATACTACTATGTCGGGCCGAGTAGTTTTAATTATATTTACATATTTTAAATGGATTGTTATCGGGTTATTTGAAAGAAGTTTAGTGACCCTTATTCAAAACGGAATGGTCCAATATTCCAGCTAAGTTTTAAAATCTTCAGACGACATTCTACAAAAAATGTGAAATATTCCATAGTCATGTTCCACCTTTAAATCACGCATCTATACATGTGTGCTTTTGAATTTAGTTGGTTGCGAAAATCGTCTTTTTCAGTTTTTTCTTTTTCAGTGAACTCGATACAACGAAAGCAGCACTAGCTAAAATAACTTCTTCTGGTCATCCATTTTAAAATACACTCGTAGAAAATAATGGACCAACTACGAACCTGAATATATTCGCTCTGGTATGGACGAGATGTCAACATGT
This sequence comes from Pissodes strobi, assembly GCA_016904865.1. Lineage (NCBI taxonomy): Eukaryota > Metazoa > Arthropoda > Insecta > Coleoptera > Curculionidae > Pissodes > Pissodes strobi. The sequence continues at coordinate 172,361 of MU184540.1, forward strand.
CCAGGGAACAAGAGCAAACATATATGAACAAGAAAAAATGTTCATCCTTGCCCCTCTTTTTTGGTAAATATGCACCTTAATAGCTTGGGAGCAGACTATTCATACAAGTGCCGAATAATTTGTTTATGTGTAAAGCGGCGTACAGGAAAGCACCGCAAGTGAACGTTCACGAATGCTTGCAAACCCTTGAGGCAATTGCTTTTCTGTGGTGCCCTTACTGAAAAAACAACGTCGAATGCTCCTGAACATATCTTGATCGCACTTATAATGATGTCCACACCAATCAAACATCGAGTTTGCGAATGCTCGCGGACGATTGCTCGGCTGGTGAGTACGCGGCTTTATTACTTACCTCGTATTCGACCAGACCAGAGATAATCTTCTTACAACAAAAATATGAGTAAAGAAATGTATGCTAACAATACGAGTACATGAGAGATTAGGTTAGCAGATTTTATACCTAAAATTTGCACAAAACCATTCCTTGTTTAATTCTTTCTGTTCTGAAAGAGATTTCAAAATTTCCAAAATGAAATAAAAATTGGCGCAATAATTTTTGTAAAATATTGATTTGGAAAGGCTGTAAGATATAATTTTTTAAACCGTTTAAATCACTAAAAATTGTAAACTTTTCTTTTAGATTAAAATTCGCACATAGAATTAGTGTATGTACCTATATTTTAGTCAAAAGTTGCATAGCTTTAATACAATAAGGTATTGCTAATGCTACGAATAGTATATTTCATTACCAGTCTGGAAACTAGGCTTTTCCGGTACGCGCACGACAGGAGTCGTGCAAGCACAGGAAAAGCTGTTTCTGGACCTGTAATGAACGATATTGTTCATAATACCTCTCTGAAATAAGAAAAGCATAAAATTATTATAATTTTACGTATCCAAAATCATGTCACAATACATTTTGTATTAAAATGTAAGCAAACGTCAAACTTGCAAGACCAGCAAGACACAGGTATCTGATATTCAGTAACATGTCAGCAAGCGTTGCTGTAGAAAGGTGTTTGTATGCTTTGTTGTAATTGAATATGCATCTAATTTTGATGTACCTGTGACAAGTAAGGTCAGAATAAATAAAATAATTTAAAAATGTACTAGATTAATTTTGTAGACTGCATCGCTGTATAATTTTAACCCAATTCATTATACTTTATGCTTATTGTGTGACTAAATAACTGCAAATTTAGCACTAAAAACTAGGGAGCGGGAAAACTTTTCCGGAAAGACTTACTCTCTTTGCTCTACAGAAACGTCGAAGATAATAGTTTTCAGAGAGGTATTATGAAAATAACCTTTTAATCATTTGACGTTTATGTCAACCTACTACCCGAATACATCTACTCGGCTACTACATTCGATGAAATTTGCTTATTTACAGGGTATTTATCATTATTTTTAAAGTACCTACATGTGGGTCAAAATTATTAGGTCAGAACATATCACTAAACTATTTTTTAATCTTGACATTATCAAATTCGTAACATAAAATTGATGATTTTCTTTTTCAAAGAATATACTATATTTTTTTTTTACTGCGGGGGTTTAGATTTTAGTACAACAGGATGATAAAAAATTTATTTTTAAATGCTACTTTAACCATTTGACACTGATTTTATGTAACTAGTTAAATTTGATAGAACATTTCTAAATTCTCAATTACCATTGACGCTTTACTTTGATTATTTCATATGTTTCTCTTAAAATGCGCGTTGAAAAACCTAGGCAAATCCCATTAGAAGTTTAGAATAAATAAGCCTTTAAAAAATATTGCAAACGGTACAATTTACCCAACCGATCGCTAAATTGTACCACGAGGTTCAGCAAGTTGCGCCGTACTCAAATGAATTAGGTCTCCGATGTTATTGAAACAGGTAAGCTAAACAAAATACCCTAATGAATAAAGCTTTTTATTTATCTGATTTTAACACATATATCGCAAACATGGAACATATGGATAAATCAAAATCTTATCCTAATATATAAATAAAAATATTTATTTAATTTAAAGATGAAAATATCAAATAGGGAACACATGGGTCAAACAAAATATCATTCTAATGAATAATTTATATTTAATATAAACACAAAAATTACAATCATAGCTTAGTCGATTTGGAAAGGAAGCACAGCTTTCATGCACTCAATTTAGGCATTGGTGCAGTTAACCATATCCTCTAGAAGTCATTTCATAATAATTTGCCTCTACGGCAGCATTAGTCACTTTAACTAGGAGAGGGGTGCTTTTTCTTTTTTTGCCTGTTTTGATTATTTACTTTTGTAGGCAGGTCTGATCAGATCGCACTCTTTACTGCAGACTTTGCCCGATGTTTTCTTTCTACCTTTCTTTTCTTTATATGACGTGGTTTCAAGTAGTGCTTCGGTCTCGACGAGACTAGTATCGGTCAGCGGTCTCGTCTCGTCTCGTCTCGAAATTCGAGACTGATACCGAGACGAGACTAGGATTTATAACTCGAGACCGAGACTTCAAGGTTCGAGAGTCTCGTCACGTCAATCTTGATAGTCTCGGATCTCGAATGTTGAAATAAAAATAATTTATAAATAGGATAGTACGAAAATAATGATTTGTTTTTTTTTAAATTATAGGTCAAGTACAAAAAATATTTAAGTAAACGAAAATCAAAGAGATCTAGGAAAGTATGTACGTATCTATTTACTAGATGCCTACCTACCTATATTTATGAGTTAGCACAAAAATATACTTTCAAAACAGGTCTAAATTATAGGTAAGGTGCAAAAATAAAAAATATATAAGTACACCAAAATCAAAGAAATCTAAGAAAGTATGTACGTATCTAAAGTACAATTTATTAGTTGTCTACCTATATTTATGGAGTAACATAAAAAAAAATATTTTCCAAAAAGATCTCATACAGTCACTGTGTCCCAGATTCGCTTCTCTATATAGGGATATCGGCTCTTATTAGACCTACAGCAAAGGTTAAATAGGCAAAGTTTTAGAGGAAACTTAGTGCATCTGATAACCGGCTTTAGATTTACGATCGGTCAGTTGGTTTTGGAATTATCGGTGAAAAAACGAAAATGGCGGATTTGGTTTTTCGCCAGTAAATCCGAAACCCGAGAATACTAAACTGTTGAGAAGCGACAGAATAATTTAAATCTAGTATGCGCATTCGCCAAATATGCTGCTTTTCCGTCAACGTCCGTCAATGTAGAGATATGTCATTGATATCAACAGATAAGTTGTTTTGTAGTCCAAGTGGCTATATCGCTAATAGTGCATTTTCTAACGATCTGTATTTTCGCTTTATTGTTGGTTTTTTTCGATTGGCATATAATAATAATAATTATAGGCATGTCGAGTTCGGGTAACAATTGTATCTATAGGGGATGTTCGGTTGTTACTGGGCAAGGATTTAGTTTATTTTCGTTTTCCAGAAATCCAGAACTATAAGTATTAATTTTTATATAAATTATTTCTTAAAGCTATTTAATAAATAGTTATCCTTTTAGGTAACAGTCGAGTTTTAGTCTGTTACTGAGTTGCCAAATTCATGTTTTTCTGCCATTAGGTTATTCTGAAATGAAAATATTTAACTTAAAACTAATAAAATAATATTATATTTTTCTACGTTGGGGTTTGGAACCTTCGGCAACATGCACTAAAACAGAGTTTT
>MU184540.1:181031-257819 GCA_016904865.1 Pissodes strobi
ACGCGCGTCGAGTGCAAAAATTCTGTTTCGGTATTGTGGATAAAACTATGTTTTAGTTATATTTTTCTAACTGACGTCAGTTAAGAAAAGTTAAACTATTCACAACAGGAATGAACACCTATATGAGTTTGGGTGCCCTTCCTGGAGATGCCTTGGGTACAATAGATGCTTTATATTTATTTAATAATCTATTTGACGTATTAAATTCATACTCCTTACGACCATCCTATAAGTTTAAGAAAGTATTTGAAGGCTCTCAATATCAAATTAAGTTTTTAAAAGATGCTTTATTGTCTTTGTCTGAAATGAAAATTTTTGACAAAATTCGCAAAGACATAACCAACAGGGTAAGATTTCCAAAATGTTGGGCTGTAAACAATGCATGGGCTTATCAAATTGTGGGAAAAACCTTCAAAAGCAAATTTTAAATACTTAAAAACAAGACGTATAAATACATATTGCATCGAAAACTTTTTATGGAAGTGCCCGCCGGCAACAAAGCAGTAACAATGTTAATCCCATCCTTATACAGTTTCAGACCGTCTGTCTGTCTTCTTCCGAAAGCTATTTTGGCAAAGTTGTTTCCATACGGGGCAAATGAAATGCCAAGAAGATTTTGATCAATTGTTAATTAATTTTGATACCGCACATGTAGCTGAAAATATTGTCAATGAAGAACATCAGTTAACTAATGCGATAACTCTACTAAACTATAGCTACAGAAATGAAAATCTAACAACTCAAAATGCCTTCAGCTATGTTTGCGGTTATCTAATTAAAAAGGTACTTGATGTACAGGGCTATCCATAGAAATAGGACTCCAACGAGGACTAGACAAGGCGATTATTTGACTTTCCCTGTACTTTTATAAAAAAAAAACTGAAATAGCCATCTTATGTAATTTTCTCCCGCACATTCGGATATGTTCAGCAAAAAACAATTGAACATCAAATAAAAGTGCTAGGGGTCACGTTGATATTTTTTTAAATGGTACACCCTGTATATTACTACATTTTTGGGTTCTCTAGAAAAATCAAAAAACAAATTTTGTATATAATCTCCTATACCTATCTTTAGATGTTTACCAAATATTGACAGTTGAAAGTCGGACACTTTGACAGGCTCTAAAATCTAAACCGCACGAGATCAAAGAAAACGGTTTGCACATTCCTATCTTGGGTTTTCATAAGCTATCGAATGATAGTAACTTTGAATTTAATCGGAGATTTAAGGTCCGGTTAATTTTATCCGCAGGTTAAATTCGAAGATACTGTCATTCGATAGTTTATGAAAACTTAAGATAGGAATGTGCAAACCATTTTCTTTGATCTTGTGCGGTTTAGATTTTAGAGCGCCTGTCAAAGTGTCAAAATACCGGACTTTCAACTGTAAATATTTGGTAAACAGCTAAAGATAGGTATAGGATATTATACAAAAAATGTGTTTAGAATTTTCTAAAGAGTCCAAAAATGTAGTAATATCTTTAAAAAATATCAAAGTGACCCCTAGCACTTTTATTTGATGTTCAATTAATTTTTGCTGAACATATCCGAATTCGCGGGAGAAAATTACATAAGATGGGGTTTTAAAAATATGTAAAAAAAATAATTAGAAAAAATATGTATATTATTTAAAAAAAAGTACTGATACGGAAATATATATTTTCTCCTACTTAGTGTCCAACACCGTTCCTGGAGCTTCTGCCGCCCCGTGCAAAAAGATAAACTCCCCCCCCCCCCCCCCTTGTTTAAATGAAATTATTTTTAAATGAAAAAAGAGAAGAAGAGACTTAAGATTATTATCAAATTAGAATTTATTTTTGCACATACTGCATGGTGTGGGTACAAAAAGTCGCCTCAAAAATAAAAATTTTTAGCCTAATTCGTTTTCGAGTTATAAAAGCTTAAAATGCATTAGAATACCGTTGGACTAAACTAAAACTCTTCGAGATTTCTTAGCTGTAAAATTAGATATTATATTTGATTGGCGCATATCTTGTTCAATTCAAATAGTAGCAAGGCTCGTCAATCTTTCTTGGGACATAGTATACCCAGAGGCCACTGACACAGATAATGTAAGAAATACTCTTAAGGCTTCAGCTAAATTAGGAAAACAGGAGGTAAGATCATTGTCCGTCATCCGTCGATACCTGGTTTGGGGAAGTTAACCTGCCCTTGGTGTAAATATCAATCCAGATCTATACATGATTTTCGCAAAAAATTAGGTCCATTTCGTGATACTCGTATAAGCATAAGCATTCCTCTAGTAAAGAAAACCTTTCTTTTAGTGAATTTTCTGTTGTATCTAATATACTAAAATAAAAATTTATTCTAAAATTTCGTTTTTGATAAACAGCGAACTCGTCATTTGACTCGTACGAGAAATGACGTGGGGCTTTTCGCTGACGAACTAGAGGGAACTCGGGCAGTATGTTAACTGCAGCTAGTGATTCAGCTTCTTTGATAAATAGATCAAAACTTTCATTAGTCCTTTTTTCATCGATATAGTTAATTAAATTTTTTGAAACAGTTACACATTCGCAAAGATTAAATTTAGGATTTTGAGACAACGTTAACTTTTGACAGAAGATCATGCCCAATTATCAATGAACAGATAAATTTAATTGAAATAAATTTCTCCGCTAATGTTTGTGCCATATTTCTCGTTTTTATGTCTCTTTTATCGTTATCGACTATTTCATTAGGACTGTTGTAAACTTTTTTGAAATTTGAAACTAAAGGTTAAATTACCTACATTTATTCTACTTTCCCATTGAGTGTCGACTGACGGTTTCAAAGTTAATATAGGTATATTAAGTCTCAAAATCTCCCACCTTGCAGCTGATGCTGCAGAAATACATATTATTTTGGAACAATGTCGAAAAATGAATCAATTTACCACTAAATTTAATGAATGAGCAAAATGTGGCAAAGACGTAGGTCTTGGGTTTATATTTAATATTCGTTTTTGTAAACCAGAGTTTAATTGTATTTCATTAAACCTGAAATGCTACTGTGTTTTATTGTTTCATATCTTTTAATAAAAGCTGGTTTAGAAACTTTGTTGTAAATAAAATGCCGCCCCCTAATCTTCGCCGCCCCGTGCGAGTGCTCATCCTGCAGCCCCGTCAGGAACGGCTCTGTTGTATTTGGTTTATTTTTCTATCCTATCCCTAATATATGATGTAGCCTATATATATATTATAAATCTATACATAGATATATCTTATTATAAGTAAACCCCAACATACCTATAAATAATAAGTTCTTTAAATAAATCATTTTGATTTATTTACTGATTCATGAGATAATTTACTTCCCCATGCTCCCGTACTACAAGATATTATCCGAGAAGACAAAAACCGTTGTCTCCTCGAACTATGCTGCTTTAATGTCAAACGAGAGTCATTCAAGGTCATCGAAAACAGGTCCATCGAGATCAAAGGAAGATCAAAGACGCCGCCGCCGGCTGTCGCTTCTCAACAGTTTAGTATTCTCGGCCGAAACTGTTAATTTGAAAGCTGCCAAAATATGACATTATCCAGACACTTTTTTAAGACGAATAAGATAGTGTGTATGACATGTCTCGATAATCTTTTGTTGTTCCGAAACCCGCCTCAACTTTCATTTTTCTTATGGCCGCCCTATTGGATTTTTCGATTTTTGGAAAGAGCGTAAAATTTCCAGTCTAGTGATGTCTCACAAAAGCATAAAAGATTTGAGTATCACCGAATGATGATTTATTTGTCAGTCATGTATTAAACGCATTGAATTTTCAATAGAACATCAACGTAAATAACGACTTCTTAACAAGTTAGATGTTTTGGGACAAATTCCCAACTATGAGTGTGTTAAAAAAAAACAAGTAATGAAAATCGTCGTTAATTTAATTAACACTTGAACCTTTAAGGAACCTAAAAGTTGATACAAATTAAAAATGAAAATCGCGACGGAACCATTTTACAAGTTATGAACGAAAACCCTAGTACATCGGTAAGAACTGTAGAACGGGAAATTTTAAATCAACGGCAGAAAGAATGCTAAAAAAGAATTAATAAGTACCAATCTCATTCAAGCCCGTAATGTGAAATCTAACTAAATCTAATTGCTAATTGCTGTTGCAAAATCTAATTTAATTGTTGCAAAATCTAATCTAAATGTTGCTAAATCTAATCTAATCGCTTGTCTAATTGCTAAATCTAATTTAATCTAATTGCTGTTGTGCAGAAATTTAAAAATTGTTCTTAACTGCTTAGTAACTGGGTATTAATTTACAGATTTGCAAAATGACATCCAGTTGCAACAAGACATTTTTGAAAATTGGTGACTGTTTTTCGTACAACCCTAACAAATGTATTTCCATTTGTTTTTAAATGTATCCAAAACTCTTTCTCTCAGTATTTCTCTGGTCGCAGGAGGATCAAATTCATAAACCTCATTCTTTGTGTTACCCCAGAGGTAGATATCCAAGGGCGAGAGATAAGGGGATCTAGGAGGGCAAGATATTGGACCATTTAATGAAACAATTCTTTCGTCAAACTGCTCTCTTAAAAAGTTCCTGACTAGAATGGTGTTGTGAGCCGGACATCCATCCTGTTGAAACCAGGTTCTTCTAAACTCATCTTCGGTTAGAGTAGCCCGTAAAGCCGGCCCAACCTAGTGTCGCAAAAGCTCTATGTACCTCTGTCCGTTTAGGTTTTAGTCAAACAAAAATGGTCCTATAACTCGATTTCCTGAAATGATTAATAATTTATAATAGGTGCTCAATTAAAAAAGGTAAGTTAGATTAAATTACCAATGATCCCACACCAAACATTACTTCCAAATGTGGTCTGTAGACGTCTCCCTGCCACTCCGTGGGGGTTTTCCACAGCCCAATGATGAGTGTTGTGCTTGTTAATAACTCCATAATTCGTAAACCTACTATCATCAGACCACAAGACATGATTTACAAAATCGGATTTTTAATTATTACACTTCCTAGTATACCACTCACAGAAGCGCATTCGTCTTGGAAAATCAGTTTCCTTAAGTCCTTGAATTATTGTGAGTTTATATGGATGGTACTTATTCTTTTATAACACTCTCTGTACCGTTTATTTTGACACATCAATTTCCCGTTCCACAGTTTTTACCGATGCACTCGGGTTTTCGTTGACAGCTTCTAAAATGTTTCTGTCGCGATTTTCATTTTCAATATTGTATCTGCTTCTAGGTTGTTCGAAGACCTCATGGTTAATTAAATTAACTACGACTTTTCTGAATTGGGTTTTATGAGGCTGCCGTGATTCGTGGTACATCTCCAAATACCTTGCTGACGTAATGTCGGCGTTTCTGTATGACGGCAAGTACAGCACTAACATGTCAATCTTTTCTTCATTTGAATAGGGAATACCAGCCATTTTCAACAGGTTTCGACAATTTGTGTATCAGATTTATGATTTTAATGCGAGAAAACGTACTACATATTAAAACACAACTTTGATACTTTAAATTATTTAACGTCAAAGTCAGAGCCTCCTTAGATGGACAAAAGGTTTTACTTACAAACACCCAATTTTCTGACAAATAAATCCTGGCCTCCTTAGAAAAAATTAAGATCTAACTTTACGAACTGTGATTTTCAAAGATACTTGTGCGGCATCACTAGACTGGAAATTTTACGCTCTTTCCAAAAATCGAAAACCCCAATATGGCGGCCATAAAAAAAAGTTGAGGCGTGTTGCGGGATAACAAAAGACGATCGAGACATGTCATACCCGCTATCTTATTCGTCCTAAAAAATTGTCTGGATAATGTCACATTTTGACAGCTGCCAAATTGACCGATCGTAAGTCTGAACCGGTTATCGAATGCACTAAGTTTCTTCTAAAACCTTCCCCATTTAGCCTTTGCTGTAGCTCTAATAGGAGCCGAGATCCCTGTATAGAGAAGTGAATGTGGGACACACTGTATAGTTTATAATAATTTCACTCACCCACCCGCTGGGGACTATGGACTATTCAGAGGAGCGTTACTATGCAGTTTTTTTGAGTGAAAACTTCTTTAGGTGCGCTCAGCACTTTTTTGTAGGCGTTGAATGAGACTGAGCCGTCACGCTCGGCTATGTAACGCTCCTTCAGGTAAAGTCGGCTCGAGTCGACTAAGTGAGAGAGGATTTACCCCGCTTGTTAAAGTTTTCACTTCTATCGTGTGGTCTAAAGCACACACAAGTTTTTATTTTTATTTTAATATGTTTTTAGTTTATTTTTCTTATAAAAAAATTATTTACTAACATAGATAGGGATGTTTTTAAGTAAACTTAATCCTTTCAAACAGAATCCTTCACTTGCAGCCAATAGCTGATAATCCTTCTGCACACAGTTGATTTACAATCATTTATATTTTTGGCTCAGGAATGCGCCTCATGAAAGAGTTCTTAGGTTTACTTTCCAAAATATAAAATAATATGTATAGAGTAGACTATTCTGACTACAGTGACTACTCTACTAACTGATATTTTTTTTACTTGCCAACTTCCCTACCAATTTTCTTACTTCTATAAAGATTTTTTTGTGATTTTATTGTTTAAATTAATTTTGCTAAAAAAAATCGACACTTTGTGTTAGATTATTAATAGTTATTTGTTTTACTAGGCAGCAAAGTAATAGATTGTCTGCCGTGGCTGATAGTTCATAGCCGAGCGTAGCGAGGCTAGGAAAACAGCTAAGGCAGTCAATCTACTTTGCTGCCGAGTTGAACATATAATTTTTTCTCCCATTGTATATGTATATTGTATATTTACAAATTATTACAATTCCTACAATTTTTTTTATTTTTCTTGTAGTGATAAATTAAAAGAAAATTTGAAAGAAATCGCAATTGTTGGAAGGGTTGGTTGCTATGGAAATGTATATGTCCATAATAACTATAGTTAGACAACTTATGTCAAACGTTTTATTCCCATGAAGACTAATCATTTTGCTGCCTAGGCAGGCAAGTACATACTTTGCTGCCAAGGCAGGAAAAATAATACTTTGCTGATTGATGTGTCTGCAAAATTAATATTTGCTGTCAATCAGAGAAAAAATCATTTATCTGAAAACCCCAAAAAATCTAATTATTATTCATTAAGGAGGTAATATCGGTCAAGTTTATAATACCGATTCTTGGTCAGGTTTTCAAAAAAAAAAGAAAAGTGTTTTTTGAAGTGCACGGGACTCTCGGCGAACCGAGACCAAGACCGAGACCACAAAATGTCTAGTCTCGACGAGACTGAGACGAGACTCGGAGACGCGAGACTTTGCGAGACCGAGACCGAGACCTCAATAGGCTCGTCTCGTCTCGGCGAGACCGAGGCACTAGTTTCAAGCACTCTTGCTTGCTGAGCATTCTTAGACACCGGTCGTTTGTTTTCCAATCCTATAGGCCCTAGCAAGCAAATAAGTTCTTCAAAGGAAGTATTTACAAAACTCTCCGTGGTTGCAACGACTGTGACATGTTGGGTACTTGTAGGCTCTTGTCGTTCATCAACCTATCCGCTAGGTCTTGGCAAGCAACTGATTTCTTTAAAGTAAGTATTTAGAGTACTGTGTTTTGAAATAAATTTAGAAAGGACAACATCATCATTAGAAGAATCATCTTCGGCCTGTTCGATGTGGTTTTTATACACTTGTGGTGGTAACAGAGATGCATTATTGTAGTAAAGCATCACTTCCAGCAAAATACACATCAGTAAAAACATGTCTATTTACAGGCCATATACCGCATTTAGAAAACCGATTTATTACAAAACCAATCCTAGCAGCTTTTCCATATGGCTCTCCTTGAAGTTTGGCAACTTGATGTTGTGTCACTACCAATCCAGGATGTTCTCGCATCTACTTTTCAACTATCTGATTGTAATAGACCCCCATTGGCTTGAATATTGTAACGTCTAATGATTGGAGGTGATGCATAGTATGTCCTGGCAAATGCAGAGGACTGACGCAGTATTCTCAAGCTACGTTAATTGACTCCAGGTTTTTAGAGTGCGTTGTGTGCCAGGACTAAAATTACCTTATGCTAATCCGTTGGCATGGGCCGCACTACTTCAATGCATCTACGTAACCACAGGACGAATGACTCAATTTTAATATATTCTGTATCTGAAACTTGCGCTAAGCAACCTGGTGGAGCACATTCCGCAAGTTAAGTCGTCATTCCCTTTCTTTAAAAATTGTCATAGGTGCTACAAAGTGTCTCGCTGCACTAGTGCAAACTACCAACGTGTTATTAACCCCTTTTGCACCGCTGATCACTGTTCCAACATTTTTTTTCCTTTCTTAAAAATTATCTTTTGGCTTTTCTTCTAAACTGTAGAGAACCCAGATTTATCTGTATTAAAAATTCTTTCGCGTCTATATTATATTTATCAACCCAATTCTCAAGAATATTGTAAAAGTGATTGACATTCTGTCTGTTAAAGCCTTTGCGCCTCGCCAGTGATGTTGATTCTAGTTGCACCAAGTATAGTTTTGGATGTCTTTCCATAAAATTATAAAACCATGCCTTAACGGCCATCCTCTATTCTTGGTTAAATCTATAGAACAAGAAATTTTTTTCTGCAAACTGTAAGGCTGCTTTTCGTATGTCTTTAATGGTAAGGTTATAAAAGCATTCCTCTATTTTTAGAATTTGATTTTCTAGGTCTGCGCTAAATACGGTTAACTGCCCCAGTAGGTGCCTCTTAAAAGTCGGCTTAGGAATTTTGTGTCGTTGCACATCTCATGTGCAACGATGCATTTAATGGCATTTAAGACACTCGCATTCATTACGTTCATGGCGTTATATACTGTTAAGTCAAATATTAATATAGTGAATAAGTTCTTATTACCTGTAAGTTTGACAGCTTTCTTCAAGTGAATCAAAGCTACATCATTATGGTGATTTTTTGATGACTTGCTATAATTTTCGTGCACGATAATCTTGCTTATTCGACTAACTTGAACCGGGTCGGCACAGAATGTACCTCCTGGCGAACAGTCTAGCTTAGTTGTTGCGTTATGTTCTCCAAGTAGAACGGAATACCTAGAAAATATTGAAAGGACAAATTACCTATACTTCTGTTTGGTATGTTGTGGTTTGGAATCTTTGGCAAAATGCACTAAAACAGAATTTTAGTGCATTTGATGATGATGATAATGATGCTAACATGGTTAGAGAAATAGAGAAGCGCGCGTCGCGTGCTAAAATTCTGTTTCGGTATTGTGATAAAACTCTTTTTTAGTTTTATCTGCTAAGTAAAATATCTTTGTATTCTGTATACCTAGAAAGTAACAGAGGGAACAAATAAACATTTACCAGCTTTTGCTTCTTGAAAATAATTTACCATATGATTCTTTTGCCTAGCAAATTGGTTTCAGACAACAAATTTGTTAACATTGTTGAATCAACCCAAAATGAATCAGCGAGGCAAATATTGGCTTATACACTAAATCACACCGATAAAAAAGTAATAAAAAAACGTGCACTGATCATTGTTAAATTTTCAAACTTGACGAAGGTGCATTCATCAAATCGCCAGGGAAGCAACCACAAAAATTGTCGCCAATTGTCAGAAAAAGATGGCCTGGGTCTCATGCATATTTAAATCAAAAGGCACAGTTTTGAGGAAAGGAAAAGTACAGTGCATGTTTAATCTCCTTCTTTAAGTATTTGATCAATGGCAGTCTTGCGGCTCTTTTTATTGATTTCATTGTTCATGGCCATTTTATGACGTTTGACTGTTCGAAATATTTTGGTGTATGCTGGGTAATTTTTGTCTAATTTTTCTACCCAGAGAAGATTTGTTGGCAATGCATAAACGTAGCCTGTCTTGTTCTTATAAACTGAAAACTGAATAATAACAAGTCTTCAATAACAATGATTTGCAAGGTATTTAGCAATATTATTGCTAAAAAAGATAAAAACGTTTATAATATTTTCGGCCTTATTCTGGTGACCCATTGACTAGTTTTCAATATCTATTAATTCCAACATTTTCACAGAAAAAAAATTATCAGAAACAATATTAATCACTCGTAATAATTGAAATAACTCAAATTGTTACTTGTTTGTTTACTGATTGCAAAAATGGTTATCGAAATACTATTTTCAAAAGCGAAAAATGGTCATATAGCATTTGGAATTGCCATGATATTATGAAATTGTTATTATCCACTTGCAATTGTTTGCGTTCAAAACATCTTTAGCATTATTTGGTATTTGAAAAGTATTATTAAAAGTAATAAATATTTAAATATATGGGTATCGACCTACTATTTATTTTGTATTTATGGTTTCCTAACTTTAATCACTCTTAATTAAAGATTCATGTTGATCAGGAATCCACGATTTAAAAATTTATTTAAAATTTATTTTTAAATTAGTTTAAGCAGCATCTAGATTATCAATAGAAACAACATTCGACCATAATTGGCAACACAGCTAGTAACATGCGCGACTAATCTAATCGGTTTCTTCCCAACCGATATTATAGTCCGTAATATTTCGTACTGTATCATAACATAGACCTTCATTTACTTGATAAAAAGCATTTATGATATGTACTAAGTACGGTAAAAAATGTTACCGGACTAGGGAGGTAAAATTTAATTCCATGCGACCACATATGAAAATGAGAAAAATGCCTAAGTAACTTAACTAGAAAGTGTCTTATTCACACGGGTGTTGAAAAGAATTTTCAACACGACTCTATTAGAATAGATTCTGTCAATTTGCCAACATATTTAAATTGATTTGAACCTTTTATTTGACAGAAGATGATGCCATGATAAGTACGGTCGTCAGCAAAAAAAACTGGATCATTCAAGGCCATTTACAAAATTTAGACTGACAGAAAATAAGGGGGTGAACAGGACTTAATATTTTGACATGACATAACGACAATAATACAGGGTATGAAAAATTATGTTTTTAAAATTGTTTTTATTTTCTTATTACAAAAAAATACCTGTAATAACTTACTTACTACAAAAAAATACAAAGCAGATCATGTTTGTATGGACAGATCCACTAGGGGTGGTGGGGTCGCTGTTTATTTGAGATCTGAATTGAGATGTGACCATCTGAGGGGAAATATTACGGACTTTTTAGAGGAAATTTGGTTAAAGATTATAATAAACAACAAAACCTACATATTCGGCTCTATTTACAGACCACCTACAGGAAATTTAAAGCATTTTTTGGAATCGTTCGAGGACTCGATATCTGAATTTTTACCATTGTGTTCTGACATTTTGTGTGGTGGGGATATCAACATCGATATGTTGAATATTGATAATCAAAAAGTCATAAAATTTGAAAATTCTTTAAATTGTTTTAATTTAAAACAAATTATAAATACACCCACAAGGGTAACAAAAAATAAGTCTTCGTTATTGGATGTCATAATTGTCCCTATCGGCGTGAATTGTATTTCTTGCACTGAAAATATTTATAATATATCTGATCATTTGTTAGTTTGTTGTCAATATGCAACGAATGAGACCAAATTATCTTGTACAACTTTTAAAGCCCGAAATTTAAGACGGATAGATAGGGATCATTTTAATGAATTGCTGGTAAATACTCCATTTCAATATATTGTAAATTTAATGGATGTTAATACGAAGGTGACTTATTTAACTAAATTGATTTTGGATTTATTTGACTTTATTGCCCCGGTTAGAGAGTTTAAGAGAAAAAAAGCTAACCCTCCTTGGTTTACGGACCCCATAAAAAAGCTTGTATCACTAAAGAATAAAGCATTTAACAAGTTCAAGAAAACTAAACTGGCAAATCACTGGGATTATTATAAACAGATTAAAAATGAAACCACTAATGCCATAAATAGAGAAAAAAAGGCTTATATGGAATTTTGTGTTGTCAAATATAGAAATGATGGCCGAGCGCTGTGGAAGGAATTTGCGAACCTTGGTGTTTATAATAAGAAATCTAATAGTGTTTTGCCTGTGAATTTGAATAAACCTAACGAGATAAACAATTATTTTTTACAATTCTCGACACATACCGTTCCTGATCAGAGAGTGATCGACTTTTATTTATCGTCATTAAAAACAAACTTTGAAACTAGTTTATCATTTTCATTGGTGGACGAGCACATTGTTTATAATTATTTGATGGAAATTAAATCTAAAGCCACTGGTCAAGATTTATTGAATATTGACATGTTGATACTGTGCTGTCCCCATATTATACCTTTTCTTGTTCATATATATAATACATGTTTGCTTGAGAATTATTTTCCAGATTCATGGAAAATTTCTAGAGTACTTCCACTCCTCAAAAAAAAGGAGGCGAGTGGCTATAGTGATTTGCGTCCTATTTCGATTTTATCACCGTTATCTAAAGTCATGGAAAAAATTTTGGCAGGACAAATAAGAGATCATATCAATACTTTCAATATTTTGCCACAGAGACAGTCAGGCTTTAGACGAGGTTATAGTTGTGCGACTTGCCTCCTTGACGTCGTGGATGACGTCATAAGAGCAACTGATGATGGCAGGTGTTCTGCTTTAATACTGTTGGACTATTCTAAAGCGTTTGACAAAATTAATCACGAGATTTTATTTTCAATTTTACATCACGTTGGATTCTCAGAGGGATCAATTGAGATGATTAAGAGCTACCTCTCTGGTCGGTTACAGTATGTGGAAACGAGCGTTGGGACTTCCAATATGGGAAATATTCATTGCGGGGTGCCCCAGGGTTCCGTATTGGGACCACTACTTTTCTGTATTTACAGTTTTAATATTACAGGTTGTTTAAAACATTGTTCTTCGTACTTATATGCTGATGACAGCCAGCTACTACATTCTTTCTCGCCGACTGAATGGCAGAATGCCAACGTCCTCATTAATGAGGACTTAAATACTTTGGTGAGGTATTCTGAAGAGCACCAATTGTCAATAAATCCAAGTAAGTCGCAGGTTCTTATCTTTGGTAAAAATAAAAAAGTTATTTATAACAGTATTAAAATCTCAATAGATAATATTGACCTAAAATGTACTGAAACAGCTCGAAATTTGGGCCTAGAGTTGGATACGGATTTGCGATTTACTGCACATGTTAATAAGAGCATGGCAAAAGCATATGCCAATCTAAAAATGTTGTATCCACATCGACATGTCTTATCGGAGAAGTTAAAAATAAATCTTACCGATGCGTTAGTTCTTAGCCATTTCAATTTCTGTGATGTGGTATATGGGCCTTGCATTACTAAAAACGATGCCAAACGGATCCAAAAGGTTCAAAAATCGTGCCTACGTTATATTTATGGTATTAGAAAATTTGAACCTGTCTCTCATAAGCTTGTAGCTGCTAACTGGCTAAATATGAATTCGAGAAGGCGTTTGCATGCAGCATGCCTATACCATTCATTATTACTGCTTAAGTTTCCCTCGTACCTTTATAATAAAATAAGATTCCGGTCAGATGTTCATACCTTGAATGTTCGATTTCGTGGTTTGTTATCCCCACCCACTCATAAAACTGCATTGTATGAAAGATGTTTTACATTTAATGTTTATTGGATTTACAATAATGTCCCGACTGAACTTAAAAGCTTAAAAATGACTGATTTCCGAAACCGGTATAAATATCTCCTCTCCCATCAAAACTAATACTTTGCACCTAGCCATTACCTTTTTTTTTTGTCAATTTATTAGCGCAGTAACAAGATTGTTTACGCAGTGCCCCTCTTTATAATTGTATTTATTTTATATATATAATATGTATATTTTTTTCATTACTACTCGTCTATATGCACAATTCTCTTACCTAATACTTTAGTTTTTAAATAGCATGTTCTTTTTAGGTTAGTATTGGGGTCAAAACTAGTATCAGTGTCACTGCCTTTTGACCCCATTTTGTAGTAGTTAGTAGTTTCATAGTGCACTATAATAAGAAAAAAAATTGTACTTATTACTACAAATAAACTATATTATTATTATTATTATTATTATTTTATTTTACAAAAATTTTCAAACCAAATAAATATATTAAAATCAAAAATATTATAATTAGATGGTGATGCAATACGAACAATCGCGAATGAATTAATAATGAGCAGAAAAACAGTTCATCTGGCCAAAAGGAAATTAGAATGAAACAGTTAGATTAGACTAAAGCGGCCTACAGACTATGTGCGGATTTTGACCAACGCTGAAGCCAACATTCGCATATTCGTCATCATTCGCAAATTGAAAGCATTAAGACGACGTACCAGCGTTGGCGAGTGTTTATTGGCAATTGTGAAAAATAGCGAACTACATCCAACATTGAACAAAATGGATCGCGATGAAACTAAAGTTGCTAGCACGTCGTGTGAATGCTTTCAATTTGCGAATGATGACGAATATGCGAATGTTGACCTCAACGTTGTCCCCAGCGATGGTCAAAACCCGCACATCGTCTGTAGGTCCCTTAAAACTAGGTTCCTGGTCAACTAAGTGTACTCCACGTAACAATGAAGCAAATACCGGCAAGCTTGGCCCAGCCGCGGCCAATTTCCACAAACATACCTCACACACATTCGTGTTGGCCGAGATTTGCCAGACTTGGCCGAATGTGTCTGCATAAGACAGTTTCACTAGTTTCACAGGAGTTGTAGCATAAATAACTACTACCGCAGTCTCTATACTAGTAGGGCATTCGCGTTAGCTTAGTTGATTGCTAACGATTCAGAAGCATAAGTATGTTCTGGCAGTATAGGAATCCTACAAAAGCAAGTCAAAGTACCAAATTATGTCAGTAACTCATTTGTCTGTAGAGTTCGCCGTTTTATTTCCTTCTCGGTTTTTGAGTTGACGATGGACTCAAGTTATATGATTTAATTCGTGCATTTAAGATTCTAGTATTGTATAAAGCAGCTCTGGCTCAAAATCCGCATTAGTAGCCTGTTTTTTTTTTGTTGGTTAAGATTCTATTATGGTAAAAAGCAATTCTGGCTCAAAATCCGTATAAGCAGCATTTTTTTCTTTTTCGTTCATATTAACGTACATATTTCTTACTACCATTGGTTAGTGCGAAAAATACTTCTTTAAGGTGATTATTGATCGCTATATGACGATGATTGATGATGCCAATAGGTTTTATTTCGATCTCTACGAGTAAGTTGATTTTATTCTTACTGATTTGTGTCTTTCCCCTATGTCATTCTAGTAAGGGTAAGTTTAGGTAGTAAATTTTTTGAATGGATCATTCGTATATGTCCTGAATTAAACTCACCCATTCTCCTTCCTAGTTCAAAAAAGTAAAAAGTACCTTCTTTAAACTCGTAAGAGTAATAGCATAGCTAATATTTTCACCCATCCCAAGATTAAATATTAATTACCAGTTTTTGCAATAGCACCTTGATTGCCAGAAGCAAATAAAGCAAAATATTCTAATAATGGCTAAATTTTAACGGCCTTATCTAGTGCCAATCTAAATTTGGCAGCAAATTTAAATGCTAAAATGTGATAATATATGCATAATGTATAAGTAAGGGTTTACATGGCACTGGATTAAACCGACTGGTATAGAGACCTAAACAAAATCATAAAAGCATAAGTTTATTTTAAACCACAATTTCGAAACAGAATTTTTCTACAAGCGTGCGGAAAGTACACGCTTTCCGCATGCATGACTGTACGCAAAGTTGTTTTTTCCGCAAACAATTACTTTCCGCAATCTCAACAGTGCAGAAAGTAATTTCGTGCGAAAAAAATAATTAAGTCTTCACTCATTTACATTTTATTTGCATTTTTTAATGAAACATAAACAATAACAGATAACGTGATTTTAATGTACAAAATTACTTATTATTTACATTTATATTGAAACTACAATGGTTTGCATTTTGTAAACTTATTGCCGATGCAAAAAGGTCCCACGTTGACTGCGAACTAAGGCATGCTCTTTCATTATTAGTATCTCCCATTAATGAACTTGAATGACATTCTTCAGCATTATTAATGGTATTGGTATTTTGCATGGAGCTGCTTGCTTCTGATAATGCCAAAATTTTATTTCATCTTGGTTTTTGTTTTCAATCGATTTCTCTATGTGCCCTTCTGCTACGCTACTGGATTCCCAGCCTCTGTGCCTTTTTATACTTGTAATATTCGCGCCCGAATGGGCAAGCATGGTAGTCGAGGATCGCCTGAAGCTGTGTGCTATATTATTATATTCTTCAGGATTAGGTAGACGCAAGAACACAGCAATCTCCGCAGGTATCTTGCCAATCATATTAATACCAACACATTGCGTAGTGCATTTGCCATGAATATATTTAACAAAAAATCTTTTGTGGGGGTGTGGTTAAAGGACGTAATTGAGAATATCTTTTATAATAGCCTAGGTACCGTGCGTTCAATTTATCTTGATAACATTTTGATTAGCTGTAACTTTTTTGTTTTTAAAGATATCAAGGTAAACAAAAACAAAATGTAGGGTGTGTGGCCAAGTTTTTTTTTTAATTACATATAAAACAAAACACTAACAATTTTCTGATATATAAGCCTACTTTATATGTTTTTTAAATGGAACGCCCAGTATATTACTACATTTTTAGACTCTCTAGAGAAATTTAAACACATTTCATGTATAATATCCTATACCTATCTTTACCTGTTTACGAAATATTGACAGTTGAAAGTCGGGCATTTTGACACTTTGACAGGCTCTAAAATATAAACCGCGCGAGATCAAAGAAAACGATTTGCACGCTCCTATCTTAGGTTTTCATAAGTTATCGAATGACAGTAACTTCTAATTTAATGCGCGGATAAAATTAACCTGAACTTTTAAACCTCCGGTTAAACTCAAAGTTACTGTCTTTCGATAGCTTCTGAAAGCCTAAGATTGGAATGTGCAAACCGTTTTCTTTCATGTCGCGCGGTTTAGATTTTATAGCCTCTCATAATGTCAAAATGCCCGACTTTCAACTGTCAATATTTCGTAAACAGCTAAAGATAAGGATATTATACACGAAATGCGTTTAGATTTCTCCAGAGAGTCCAAAAATGTAGTAATATATCATTTAAAAAAATATAAAGTAGGCTTATATGACAGAAAATTGTTAGTTTTGTTTTATATGTAACTTAGAAAAAAACTTGGCCACCAACCCTACATTTTGTTTTTTTGTTTACCTTGATATCTTTAAAAACAAAAAAGTTAGCTAATCAAAATGTTATCAAGATAAATTAAACGCACGGTACATATCATTTCAAGGTTCGGTTTGAATAAGTTTTTGTGTTGGAAATTTTGATTACTAGTAAGTTGCCCTTATCTTCAATGTTATCTGTTGATAAATACGTCAATTCTTCACGACGACACGCTCCAGCCAATCCAAATATGGAGACCACTTTCATTAAAAGATAAATATCATCGGGTGCTTCATTAATAAACTTGGAAATTTCAGTTTTGCTGTATATTTTTTACTTTTTGGGCCCAAAACCAACGTTCTGACGTTTCAGGTAAGCTGACTGTTTTGGAAACCTTCCAATGTTAACATTTTTTCGTATTCTAATTACCATCTTCAACATAGAATATCTTGACTAAAGAGTCAATGGCTTACAAGTTTTACTGGCTTCTGAAAAATAGGCTAAAAGGACTTCTTTAAACCCTCTGACATTTCTTTTTTCACACCACTGATTGAACACATTAAATTCCTTCTCGTATCTTGTTCGGAATTTTTCCGGCAGTAATTCTAAGCTGGATTTTTTTGCTTCCGATAGGATGATAGATTCGGAAATTGCGTAGTTTTCTTCATCACTTTCCACCAGAGAAAAACTGGCAAATAAAATATAAATGAGTGAAGACTTCAAAAGTTGTTTTTAATACATTTTTTAATATCCTTGAAACCAATAGACATACGACTACTATTATTATAAAAAAATATGTCAAATGTAACAACAAAATTATACCTGTTTCTTTACTTCCGCAAGGATAGCTTTTTGGTTTTGAATGTAAATAAGTATTTTGTTTAATTTTTTTTCAGATTTTGATTGAGTGTTTTTGTGAGTGTGTAGTACTAAGGTAAAACCCTTGTTATACCTAACACATGCGGAAAGTGTCTTTTCCGCACTCGAATCTGCAGTCGCGTGCGGAAAAGTATCACTTTCCGCACTGGATAGGTAAATAACTATTTTAATAAAATCCTACTACCGAAGAAAAGCCGCCAACCTGATAAATTACTACAACTGAATAAAGACGTCATTTAAGACTATCAATCATCATATACTTACGGTTCCCCTCTAACTTCCGAAAATTCTGAATGAATGCAATGCGCTGCTGTTACGACATATTTACTATGAATTAGAAATCCTGCACAACCATAACTTTTTTGGCCATAATTATTTTTATGGATTATTCTAGCCATCCATGGATATTCTCCCAATGCAGCTTCTATGCCTCCAACAATTCGACCTCTTATGATTTGCCTTTGAGTACCGCATTTCTTTGGCAGTACGCTCACATCTTCAGGTAAAGGTGTTGTAGTTTTCTGATCTATAAAAGATGAAACATATACATTTTTGTAAACTCTGGGAAAAGTAGGATCAATTCTCCTTGGAAAAATTATCACAGTCAGTTTCAGATAACCAGCTTGGAGTAGTCTCAGACGCTCTCGTGATATTTGCGGTCAACGCAAAATACCAGAGCAATATTAGTGACACTTGCGGTTAGCGCAGATTATTTATAGGACTTTCATGTAAAAGGTATAACGAGGATGTCAGATGCGGCCAAGTAATTTAGATTCGCTACTTAACTAGAACCAATTGTCCTAAACTTTATTTTATGCACAGACTTATTCTTAACGTCAGGTCAGTTTTCACGATTTTGTAATTTGCGCAAAATGACTTGTCGGTGCCAATTTGCACAAGCAAATTTTTGTATGAAAATCAAAATAGTTCACTTACTAAAGCCAGAAAGTTTGATTTGGGTAACATCTGGAGTGGTCACATAATTAGCATGTGGTTGGTGCCAATGCATAAACGTATAAACAACGCTCCAACTCGATGTATGCCGTGCCCGCATATTCTTGTCCTGACTTGCACGTGGCTTTCGCATTTTCGGAATTTAAACCACCTCTAAACGTTCTGCATAGTTATTCTATCTATTTTATGTTTGTTGTTAATGCCAAAAAAAAAACAATCACTGGAGTGTTTATTGAACTCTATAAATCTTTTCCTTGTTTGTGGAAAGTCAAATCTAGAGAATACAGCAACAGAAACACTAAATCTTAAGTGTATGCTATTCTTGTTAATGAAATGGTGACAGTGTACGAAAGTGCAAATAGAGAAACCTTTGTGAAGAGAATGAATTCCGTGAGAACAGAAAACAATTTAAAAAAATCTTGATTCTGAGGGATTTGGTGTCGGTGCAGACGAAATATATGTCTCACATTTGTGATACTATGAATTATTGAGCTTTCTACAGGACCAGAAAACTCCGTATCAAATATGTACGCAAAAAACGAATCTCAGCTAAAACTCTATAAGTATGTAGGTATTTGTTTATTTTATTTATGACAGTTTATTAATACAGTATTGTTAACGTTAGTAGGTACTTTGGTGGACCTGATGTAGTTATTTTACATTTGTTATTTTTTGTTAATATTTTTATTATTAGAAACCATTTAATGTTGCCACGGCACCACACCAGAAGTAGTGAAATCGTTTTCCTCGCCACTTTTACTGCGGTACTGTGATAGCGATTGTGTCTGCCTGCAAGATGTAACGATATTCAGCCTGTCCGGCGCCGCGCCGGGCGGTGGCGTGCCGGGTGCGTATTACCATTGTTTACTATTATACAGAGCCACTGTGCTCCGAAGCGCAGGTTAGCAAATACGCGTATTTTAGATTACCAATGTTTACTGCAATTCAGCACATCGCCACAAATTATACCGCGGTACAGAACGACACGCTGCAACGAACAATTATGTATACTGTATCTAGCAAGATTTCTACAACGCCTCGGTGGCAAAGTAAGCAGAGTCCTTGCCTGTCATTCCTGCACTGCGGGCTCGATTCCCGTCGGTCGCGGCAGATGTTTTTTTATTGTTTTTTATTAATTTACCTTTTTTTCTTAATTTTGGGTTAGTTTGGGTTAGCCTTGAGTTAGTTTTGGTTAGCACTTGGTTAGTTCTTGTTGATTGCGCCACGTAGCGAGCGAAGCGAGCGGAGGGCCATGCAAAGTCATAATAATACCTATTATTCTTGGGCGATGTGCTGAATTGCAGTAAACATTGGTAATATAAAATACGCGTATTTGCTAAGCCATTCTTCACTGTGCTTCGGAGCACAGTTGCTCTGTATAATAGTAAGCAATGGTAATACGCGTCCCGGGTAATGGCATTAGTTGATGTATCTGTATTAAATACGTCATTAGGTGTACATGAGTGAGCCGAATTTCTCCTTAAAAATTGAGAAGCGCATACCATGCCAAAATAACTTTGTCAATATTATCAACTTTTAACTTAATACTTGTATGGAATATTCTAACACGAAATGTATTTTTCGAAATGTATTTTTATTATGTGTCTAGCTCTGGACAAACGGTAGTTGAATATTCTTTTTTTAACAGTTAAGGTTCCTTTGGTCATATGGCCTTAAAAGGTCGTGCCTCATTGTGAAAATACATTATATAAAGGAGGTTGATCTGGCACAACTACTTCTGGAGCTGGTAAGTTTAGTTTATTTGCTACTAAAGTATTCATAGATTTGGTATTTTCAATTACTCATTATCCGATACTCGATCGTTAATTTCAACTTCATAGCATATGAACTTATACTAACATTTACAATGCCCATCAAAATCATACTGGGAGTTTTTCTCTAACTAGAATAATACGATCCACTACCAGGAAACGCTGTAATTTGGACATCATTTCTATCTACAGCTCCTAATTAATGTGGAAAATTATATCTGTCTTGAAAATCCAATGCAATATTCTTCCAATCGGTTGTAGTTTTAGGAAACTGAAAAAAAATCAGTGTATTTGTTTTAGATTTCTGGGATACATGCACTTCAATACGACGTTGATAATTCATTTCAACCAGCCACACCACTATGACTCAAGTATACCCCGCTCAGCATCATCGAGGGTAGAACAAAAGGCGAAACGACAAAGCTTACGAAGTCCTGGATATAATTCAAAAACCTTTTACAACATCTTTAAATGTTGACTATACTTTTACATTCATTGGGAAATATGACCTTTAAATTAAAGGAACTTCCTCAAGAACAAGCCATTCACGTTGAAAAATTACCAAATAAAGTTTTATATGAGGTACAGTTAGAAACCCTCAAACGCTATGAACAAACAGTCGCAGCAATTAGTATATCTATAGGCAAGACTATCATCATTAAATAGAACGCGGGCCATCTTAGATTAAGCCTTCTTCAGAATCGACACTAGCATATCAGCATCAAATACCTCCTTCACAAACAAGATCAATTTCTCAACATCAAATTCAACCATTTTAGCAACATATTGAACCACACGAGCCACAATCAGCCCATTGAGGAAATATTAACCTGCACACGATAAATGTAGTGAATCGCAAACACCCTCATAACATATATCTAACTTTATGCAATAGTATAGTTTTAGTTAATATACATTATGCATAGTTTGTTTAGTTAATCTGGTATTAATAATTTGTAGAAGACACCGCACGTTTCAGAAATTATATTGATAATGGGAAGATTTGGAAATACAGGACAAAACTTCAGAACTTCACAGGTTCTACCAGTTGCTAAAAACTTCGCAGTTGCAGTTAATCGTTCATGTGGTATACTAGGACTTTTCATAGCAATATTACTTGCTTGTATTAATGGTGGAATTAAATCTAATAAATACCGGTGAGTTGACTCGTTCATGCGCAGGTAATACGGAAATCGTCTTGTTCATTAACTAATTCCTTAAGTTCATTAGTATGAGAGTAGGTGGCTCTCTCTTCCAATTCAACATTCCTGTGTATGTCTTCTTTTTAGTTCTTTTTAACTTTTAAATTATTACACAAACCCTAGCTAGTGCTAATAAATCGTCTTCCTGTGGACCAAACCCATCGAGAGCTACGGCGAATCTCGTGCAGTGGCTCTCGACATACCCAAAGCATTTAATAGGATGACGTATTTTTAAGCAAATTGACAATGTACAGACTACCACCAGCACTGCATCTATAGCTTCCGAATTACTTACGGGATCGAAGCGTCTTGGTTGGTGTTCACGGACATCTCTCGGAGGAATTTAAAAGCAATGTCGGAGTTCCTCAAGGGTGTATTTTATCTCCCTCATTATTCCTGCTCTATATCAACGATCTCTTAGATTGGACAAACAATTCTATTTATAGATTGCACTCTTATATTCTCATTCATGTGGCGGACTCAAAAGACCGCTGCTTGTTCCCAAGGCGAGCGAGAAAATCAGGTTGCTGCCATCAATGAGGATATGAACGCCATTGTGGAATGAAATGAGGGAAACAATGCTCAGTTAAACGCAGGAAAGACTGAAGTAGCTGTCTTCTGAAAGAAAGCAAACACTGCGGGTGCTGACTTATCAATGACAGGACAAACACTGACTCTGGCCTCATCCATAAGCCTGCTGGGCACTAACGTAGAAAACAACATGTCACGTAATCACGTCACCAAAATCACCAAGGAAGCAGCACAAAAGCTAGGAGCACTCTATACAGCAAAAAAGTTGTAAACACCTCATCAACTTTGGTTGCTCTAAAAGGCCTAGGTAAGATCATCTCTGGACTGCTGTTCCCATGTGTGGAACTCGGCACCCAAACATTTGCTCAAGATATTGGACTCCATACAGAGGGGAGCAGTCGGCCTTGCGGACGACCTTGAGTTGACTTTTTCTTTCTATGGCAGCGGCACACACACTAAAGGGAGATCCTATGGCGCTCGATGAGCGCTGTGTGCGCGAGAATATTGATTGGCACGGATCTTGAATAGTTGTAGGTTGTAATTAGTGGGAAACAGGTGTCCTGGGAGCGAGTTCTACAGTGATGCAGTGCGCCAAACAAAGGAGCTCTTGTAAAGCGATGTTCTAGGGCTTCCAGTTGTACGACGAACTGGTGCACTCTTGCTGCTTGTCGTCACTGTCTGACAGGAGTTGCCAGGAGTGGCATGAGGCGGGCCAAATCCAGGGAACATCTGCCGTAAAAGTATCTGTAAAACAGGGACATCGCGGCCACATGTCTGCGGTGTTCCCGACTTTCCAGATTCTGGGTCAACTCCGGGTCGCCAACGAGACGCACATCTCTCTTCTGAATGGAATCCAGCAGCTTTCGGGTGTGCTTTGGTGCGGCACCCCAGATATGTGAGCAATATTGTAAGCACGGCCTTATTTGCGCTTTGTAGAGCAAGAGCAACTGCTGCGGTGTATAGAATTTTTTGTTGCGAAATAGCGCACCAAGCTTCTGGGAGGCTGATTTTGCGATGTTAGCAACATGGTCATGCCAGGACATATTGCTGTTGACCGAGACACTCAGCAGTCTGATTGACGAGGATGAAGGAATGGTCGATCCTGCCATAATGATGTCAGGGCCCGCTGTATTGGCCCTCTTGGTAAACGTTGCTGCTAGGGTCTTTGCTGCCTTGAACTGGACCAAATTTCGGTCGCGACTAAGGGTTTTTCTGATCTAAAGTGGGAGACAAGGGTACTGTCATCTGCAAAACTGTAAACAGGATTATTCGTTTTGGTCAGCAGGTCATTAATATAGAAGAGGAAGAGAGTTGGTGAAAGTATTGCGTCCTGAAACACGCACTGAGGACGATGGGATTTGATGGGTCACATCCCGAGGCAACTCGGAATGGCGGGGGCGTCACGCCCCGTAATCAAACTGCTCTCACCGGTTTGACGTTCCTGCTAGCCAATACAATGCAACCCCTCTTGTCACAAACTGTCATTGATCAGCTCCAGACTTTGTACTTCGGTGTTCTCCAGCCTCGGGGAGGACGATGGGATTTGATGGGCCATATCCCATGGCGGGGGCGTCACTCCCCGTAATCAAACTGCTCTCACCAGTTTGACGTTCCTACCAGCTAATACAATGCAGCCCCTCTTGTCAGAAACTGTCATTGATCAGCTCCAGACTTTGTACTTCGGTGTTCTCCAGCCTGGGGGAGGACAATGGGATTTAATTGGCCATATCCCATGGCAACTCGGAATGGCGGGGGCGTCACTTCCCGTAATCAAACTGCTCTCACCAGTTTGACGTTTCTGCCAGCTAATACAATGTAGCCCCTCTTGTCACAAGCTGTCATTGATCAGCTCCAGACTATGTACTTCGATGTTCTCCAGCCTGGGGGAGGACGATGGGATTTGATGGGCCACATCCCGTGGCAACTCAGCCAACAACAGTTCGACGTTCCTGCTGGGCGTACATTCGAACTTAATCTCCTTTAACAGCCATTTATTGCCGACCCCATAACTTATATTTATTTACTGCATCAGCAGTATGTAAATATATCCTTGTATATGTATTGACGGTCACCCTAAATAATCTCTAGGACCGAGTTGTACTCATGGCTCTCGTAAACTAAAGTCCTTGATAGCCTTGAACATCGAAGAAAAGAGGCGGACCTATATCTTTGCTATCGATACTACTACGGAAGGTGTTCGAACGAGCTGGCACTTATGAGTCCGCCCAGAGTTGTGCCAAACAGAAACACCCGTCAGAGCCAAGCAGCTCGTCAACATACGATTCAGTTGTGACCACCTAGGGCGTCGCTCTTACGGGACCACTATTTCTGCAGGACTGCCTCGCTCAATAGACTTCCGAGTAAAGTTTATCCGGAAAACTACAACCTACAGCGCTTCAAGTCCAACGTCCACCGTCTTCGCAGCACATGCTCCGCTCGTTGAGTGGTATGGTATTTTTCTTTTGTGTGTGTGCTGAACATATAAAAATCCATCGTTGAGGTTGGTCTCATACTCCATACTCGCATTTAATCTGTACTGGTGTGGACAAATTTGTGCATTTTAGATCGATCGTTAAAACGGATATACCAATTCAGTTCTATTTGCATGTTCATAGTTGGCATACCCAAATTAATTTGCGCAAATTGCATGAGCGTAAAAACGGACCTAAAGTTGACGTAGCTTAGATAATATTTATTTATTATATTTTTTTATATTTGTGCATCACGCTTGGCCTTCCTTTTGTTTAGATTGCTATGGAGGCGCCATCAACAGAAACTAACCCAATCTAACCTAATGCATGCAAAAAATCCCATTTTACCCATTTAAACTAAACTACTCTGGTCGAGTACGAGATATAAATTAGTTAACCGCATCTGACACCCTCGTTAGCTCGTTTACCGCACCGACAGACGGCAACTGTCACTAATATTGCTCTGACCGCAAATGGCGCGATCACAGAATAAGTCTTCCGCGGAGCTAATGATTTTAATATATTACTCTTTTAACATGCCTTAAACATATACCTTATAACAAAAGTTGAAATTATATATATTTTTAAATTCTGGAAAAGAAAGAACTATTTTAAAATGAAATTTGGTCGCTGACGAATAAATCAGGTTACTCTAAGAAAATTGTTTAATTATTATTTTTGTAATATCAATCTTCTTTTTAAGGTAATATCATCTTTCTTTTTAAGGTAATCTGCTAAATTTTCATTTAAATTCATTATATGCGGAAACCTACATTTACGTCTGATAATTTCCTATAATGTGCCTAAGAGCCGTACCTATGCACCTTTTTTATTAATAATGACTACTAGCTAATGGAGGTAAGTCATCCAAAATATTTTCCAATGCACGGTATCAAAGTTGGCCTACTTTGGAAAGCATCCAGCCACATGGCATATATCTATGTAGGGTTTTTGTTTTGGTTTAACAGCTTTGTTTAAAATAAGAATTTTGTTCATGGCTTTAGACTTTAGAAGCGATTTGTTTGTGTTCAGAATATTTTAAAAGTTGTCAGATATATTCAACTTGTTCCAGAATTGAAACAATTATTCTTATTAACCTAAACCTCATAAAGATGATATTTTATCCAAACATCAATTTTAAAGTTTCTCTGAGGAAAACGAAAATTAAATATATTAATCGCAGCACGTTGGTCATTTAGCAATATTTCATTTTCATATTTTTTTTCAGGGAAAACTCTGAAAAAGGACAATAATTTAACAAACAACTCTAACCTTGAAGGAAAACATTAAACCGTTCTGTCACAAAAGCTGACCTTATACATAAGCGTTAGTTAATTTTCCCCTAAACTTACAAATGTGTGCTTATTATTAAATTCAACTAGAGTTAAGTACATTTAGATGGACGCGATGATAAAAATAATTTGATTTTTAAGAATAATCGGTGGATACGACTGTAAGTGCTTTTAAAATGTAGTTAGGACACCTAGGTTTCCTGCTATGAAGTGTTAGTAAGAATAATATAATATCAATATTGTACCAATAGCTTTGCTAACATTTCTGAAGCCATTGTATTTTCCGCAGCACACTTTAAAGTTATCTGGATCTTCATTAGTTGGCCCACATCTGGATGCTTCGACAAAGTCTGCATATTTTCGTTTAGTCTTTACAGCATCTAGTACTGCACATTTTGAGACTTCTATACAGAACTTAACTTCGTGATTTGGAGTTTCACATGGTGTTGCGAATTCTAGAAAGAAATTAAGTTGCTACATAGTATTATTTCTAAGAGTTACGTTAGTAAGATTTACGTTTTGCCAAATATTGAGGATTTTTACAAACTCCACAAACTGAAACCGTATGAAGTATGCTAACGTAAGAAGCCCCTGCTCGCAATATCATTTCAGCACGGCAATCCACACTCAAAATTATTTTGTTTTTACGTACTTTAATGCTTATAAACGACAAACGACTATATCGAATTAAAACGTTAGCAAAATAAATGACAAAAATCACATTATATCCTGAAAATTTTGAAATTTCATAATGATGAAATCAATAAAAAGTATAGAATGTTGGATTCTATTTATTTCTTCTATTTGCATTCATGTAATATGTAAGGTACAAAACTTCGAGAGGAGTGAATTGAATAATATTGCTAATTGCTATTATTTGAACAATTTATCCAAAATCTCCTATCTTCAGTATGGTTTTATATCATTCTAAAGTATTCTCATCTATATTATAACCCTATTTATATCCAATAAATTTAAAATATTTTTTTACAAGTTCAATGAATCCATATGGAAGCGATAATTAGGATTCACGCACATAATATATAATAACTGAATTGCAATGTGTAATGTATTTAGCAGAGGTATTATAGTTTGTCGATTTTATAAGTTATAACCAATTAATAGTAGACGTCCCAAATAGCCATTTTTTATGATAATCTTATTTGAATGCATTTAAATAACAACATTAATGGAATAAAAACAAGTTTTAAATAATCATAATATTCTGGTTTTTTTCCATGAGAACATTTCCGCTCCATAGGGACTTTTTATAATTTTGTTTCTTCAGCTGTTATACTCTATTCTATCGACATAACTCCAGCATTCCGTTGCAGAAGTCAAATTAAAAATATACAATGTGGACGTAAATAGTGGACCCCGCCCCCGTCTCAATGAACTACAGAAGCTGGAAACTTTGAATACAAAGGACGTAAAATAGTATCAAGTTGATTTTTTTTATGTAAAGTTCCAATATAAACGTTGATAGATGACGATTTGGGCATTATGATCTTTAAAATTTGAAATGGGGAGAGCTATCATGTGACGCATCGTTTGAAAAGTATTTCAATCCTCTATTCAATGTTCGCTAGTTTTTAGTTTCCTTAATTTGTCTTTGAGTAGCAGGTACGTTAAACTACAAAAGTAAAATAAAATCAATCGTGTAACATTCCGATTTGGCCAGGATCAAATATTTTTAAATTTCATTTTATACGCCGCATTTAGCAAAAAAAATGCTGAATTTTGCGGTAAGAATTAACGAAAAGAGGTCAATACTCATCCGTTAATTAATTCTAAATTTATTGATTCGATTTGCTGCCAATAAGCTTAAAATTGCCGCATCCCTCAATATAAATTAACTCTATTCTAAATATAGGTTAACGATATATTTGTATTAGCTTTTATTACACGTTGTGACTATATTTATTTTAGTTGATAAGCGAAGCACAGATCGTTTATGTTTGATCCAATCATTAAAATAGGATATTATTGTTATTAGGATAGCTTTGCTTAATTTATATTACATTATCGTAGAACGGCCAGCAAACCGGTCTATATTTTTTAAGAATTCTGTTAACAAAACCTGCTTTTACGCTTCGTTAGATTCGTCGAATTCATATTTTATTTTCGGTTTGAATATTTCATAACTTTTTGAAACCCCCGGTTACTTAATTTCAATCACCGGCTGGTCATTTCTGAGATCTTTTTGGGACCTCTATTTTATTTTTTTCACGCGACATGCCGCAATGTTCGCAATATTAAGTTGGTCCTGTCGATAGCATTGGGTAGTAGGAATGGGCTATTTCCTATAATTGCTGCTGTCGATTTCGATTTTTAAAATTTTATCACTTCGTTTGGGAACATTTTCTAGTATTTCTTGAACAGTTTAATTTCAGCGCTTTAATTGTGGCTCCCGCCGTCGTTTTGCCATCCTAATAAACGAGAACTAAGTCGTTTATTATCTTAGAATTGCTCCTTGTATCGAATCATTTGGCATTTCTCAGCCCATCACTTCTTGCAGATCTGACGTAGTTCTTTAATCTCGTGGAAGGAGAAGGGCAAATTGACGGAAAACGAAAAGAGAATCCTTCTAGAAATACCTTTCGGTGAGAAGAGAAGCTTTTTTCTTTAGTGCAGTCATAGAGACTCAAGATTTAGTATTGTGATTTAATACCACCCTTTCTTTGGGCATATATTGTGTTGGTTTCTGTTTGTGTTTTGATACTACCGATTTATCGGGATTTAACTTCTGCACTAGGTAAGCTTTTATCTGGAATTATTTTTTTCCCTATTGCTTGAGAAGCACGCGGACGACGCCATGACGCTAATGGTCTTTTCCCTGATTTCTAGAGACTTTCCAAGTTCGTCGTATAGGACCGAGACCGTCGATTTTCTAGCAACCCTCACACACGAGCGAGGTAATTATTGCTACAGGTTTTTTGTCTAAATTCGTTGCCTTATCTGTGTTAACCTTTTTTTGTATATTGTCCAGCATTTGCATTCCATGGGTTATCTACTTATCGACTCCATTTTTATCAAATCAGAATTTTTATTTTAATGTGACTTTCATTTTGATCATATGGGGAAGTATACATTTTCTTTTAGGGCTGATTCATACCTATCTTTTTTATATTCAAGTTGTCTGTATCTTAGTATTTCCTTTATTTGCTGATGGTCATTGAAAGTCCATTGATAATTTTTGGGGGGAATTTGTTTTATAAAGAAAATATATTTATGCAAGGGGGGCTATAGATTTTTTCATTAAAGTAAGGGGAATTTGTCTAATGCGTATTGGGTTATTGCAGGGTTCAACTACCGGGCTATCAGTCCTATTACCGAGCTACCAGTTCTAATACGTGGCTACAAGTCTTAACTCCGGGTCAGTTTCATCACCAGGTTACAAATCATATCTCCGGGCTACACGACAGCCGATTCTATCGCAGGGCTACAAGCCTTAACACCGGGCTATCGTGTGCTCGGCTAGTTTCACCCTCGAGGCCATCAAGGGCCATAGCAGTACCAACAGGTGCCCGGCGCCTCCACCAGAGTTCGACGGATCTAAGGGGTATCGTACAGAAGCTTCAGCTTATTTATTCATTTATTTTTCTGTTCAACATATAATCGCTCTTATTTCTTTAATATAAATCAAGCAATGACCGCCAAGCCCTAAGATAGCTATCATTAATTTCATTTTTCATTTATTCATTTGTTTATCTGACCGATTAATATAATCGCTCTTAATTTTCCTTTTTTTTAATATAAATCAAGCATTGGCAGTCGAACTATAAGACAGTTTTCAATAATTTTATTTTTTTTTTATTAATTTATCTGGTCGATTGATATAATTATTGTGGTCATATATCAATACATATTATTATTATTGCTACATTTATAATTGGTGCAGCTATCAGATCACGCATACATATATGTAATTAGCTTAGGTAAAATGAAAGTGATCACTTCGGATTGTAGTGTTTAGCGCATTTAGTTCTAAGGCATACAGTACCGAGTGTTAGCAACAGAATTGGTATCCGTACAATCACAACATTGTACCAATTATTATTTAATTTAATAGTCATTTGACATTCTTTTGTCTTTAACTTGCCATTTTACTGTAGTATTGTTCTTATGTTTAAAAAAAACACTAGTAGCAAATAGATTGTTCCTTAAATTATAGATTGTGTTTTCTTGTTAAGTTAAGATTGAGTTCCTTCGATTCAATAAGCGTGCCTAGCCACCCTGCACAAGACCAGCGGAGCTTTTTCAGTTTAGTTGGAAAAACTGGTGGCGCTCTACGACCCCACTACCGGGGCCGGGCATTTGTAACACAACTCTAGGTTTGTTTTTAATTAAAATTCTTTACTTTTAACTTCAATAGGAAAAGTGTTTCCAAAAATATTCAGAATTTATTCATCTTTGATGCATTTATTTTAGCAAAATATGTTAAATAAGTTCATATATTTATATGATATGGAATCAAAATTCGGTCGAATTTACGTTTACGTCAAATAGAGTGGAATTACTAGGGATTAAAAACTTTTAGAAATGCTAATTTTAAAGTTAATTATTAATAACCAATAATCGTCTAACGTTATGAACACTACAAAAATCGATTCTTCACATAGAAAACATTTAATGATTAGAACAAATGTTACCATTAATTACAATAATGAACGTGCATATTATCTGAAAATATCATAGCTTAGATATAATGAGGACCAAAGGTAGCACTACAGGAGACTAGATCTGGAACTAGTCTCGTCTCTTATCTCGTCTTGTCATCTACTTCGAGACGAAATTGAAGGCTGGTCTCAGTCACCACTTTTTAAATCTTTTTGGTCTCGATCAAATATGAACATTATTCACGTAACTTGGTAGAATTGTAATTTTAACTTATTATTACTATCCGACTTATACAACTTACAATTTAATTTTATAGATTTTGATTATTTCCATTTCTAAGTATCGAGGTTACGGATACTTAACTAAATTTACGATTTAGGATATTGGCTCCACCTTTTATGGCATTTTATTCACTTAACCGATATCAGTTATATACATGCAGCTATTGATAAACTGTTGGTTGTCGAGAATATTAAAGTTTCAATTTCAAATATTATACGGCATATCAAGCTCCAACTGTATCTTTTAAGCACTTTTATTTCGTTGCAAATACTGTTTTCAAATATTTATAATTTTCGGAAATTGCATTTTTTGTTAAACCCCGACTGCCACTGTAGTTATTATGTTTATAGCTGGCACTAATACTAGAAAATCATAAAAGAACATTTTTTCGATATATGTAATTAACTAAGTCAATATTAGTAAAAATTAATATATTAGTATTGCACCTAATAGTTGGGTTGCTTGAGAGTTTAAGAGAATGCAACTTCGTTTTTAAAAGGTTCCCTTATATAGATGTGTGTATAGGATGGGCTGAAAAAAATCAAAACATTTTTTTTGAGTCACACTACCGCCGAAAAGTTATCTGATTCGGGAGAGTAAAACGGTTAAAAAAAGAAATAAAGTCTGTTCATATCATCTAGTTGCGCAAGTATGCCGAAATTTGCCGAAAATCGGAAAAAAATTATATTTTTGCGATAATTTTTACCTTACTTAACTTGTGTAAGCAATTTTTAAGCAGGTTTTTGTACAATTTTTCCTGCATTACATACTAGACAAATATATACTAAAGCAATTCTTTGAAGCCACATACTACAGCTAAATGGTGACCCAGATTGGTAGCTGTTTTGGAGGGACAGAGCCCTAAGGAAAGCTAATTAATATTGCAGCATCACAAGCCTTATATAATGATAGGGCACACACCTTGCCCCGACCAGGTGCTTGTTTCGCGCGCCGAAAACACGTTGTTGGACGTGTGGCAAAACGCGGAGAATACCAAAGCATGTCATTATTATTATAAGCAATGTGTTGTAAATGTACCATAATTTTGAAAATAAATATATATGTATGTAACTTGTGTATATTTAAAGGTAATAGTTCTAGTCGACCCTTACTCGAACCAATAATGATTTGGAAAAAATAATAGCTCAAATCGGTTAAGGTCCTCCTTCTAGCTGTCAAATCTAACAAATTCTCGCGTTTGTCGTAAAATGCTCGGATCAAAGACCACGAAGTTCCACCCACCAGCCACTCTCGCCACAGGGCTGCTCTATACTTCAACTAATGGAAGCTCTGAAGATAATTTCCTGCTATTATTTCTTATCTGTCTATTCGTGGTGTTAATACAGGTAGGAAAATCGGTCTGATTCGCTCATGTGAAATAATTTGGAAAGACCTTAAAATGGGCGGTGTGCCATCGCCATTTCAATGAGATACCATTCCGGCATCTGTTTCCATACCTAGATGGTAAATCAAAGTGTTCATAATGTTTTGAGAAGTTAAGAGGCTACGAAAAAGAGAGTGTTAACTGTCAGATCCCCACAATAGATAGAAAGGTACCGATCAGCAATATCTACTCGATATTTCCATTGCATCAAAAGGGTGGAAAAACGGTAAATAAGATTTGGCTCTTTGGAGACCCTGGTCCCTTGCGCAATCGAGGTGGCTGACAACAGCAAATCGAACGCTCAGATTGTACTTAAGTAAAAATAGTTCTACCCCCAACCTCAAGAAATAGTTGTATTTACTTCAGTTATACGTGCCAATGTGGTTTATTAATAAAACAAGTACGTACTTTGCAGCGGTATCAAATCTTGTGTACCAATCAATAAAATCTTCAAGGTACCTACATGTTGGTTGATTTATGTAATATTGTCGTTCCTGTGGTCGAGTGATTTGTTTTAATGCCAGCCGTGACACAAAATAATACAAAACACATAAGAGACTGCTTCGACGAATTTTAAACGCGAGACAGTTAGATCAAAAGAGGAAAACTATCAGAACATTCATGCTGTCAAAACTCAATTTCAAGGCAAGAAAATACTCTGAAATAATTAACTGAATGGACTGTGATTTATCTTCTCCCCCCAAATTAAAATACATTAGTGACGATAAGATTAAATCATATATTTAAAGTGACTCACTCAGTCACTAATTGGGATATAGCATTCAAGACATTCGCATTCCCCGTTTAATAGGCTGCGGAGCTGAGTATGGGAATGGTTTTATCAGAACGACTCTCCTATCAAGGTCAGCCATGCCTAACTTCGCCCATAAATCATATTTTAAAGTACCTTGAGGTTAGAATGAGTGCAAACGGAAATGTTCAATTATTGTTCAATATGAGTTTCTTGGACTTATGATTCTCTACATAAACACAAAAATATAAAAAATATGTTTATAAATATTACGAGTGGTCCAACATAATTTGCGTTTTATCATTTAACCTTTTATTTAATAAAAAAAATCAGAAGAATAAACGTGTAAATTGTTAGTATTTTTTTACTTAATCTCTGATACTTACCTTTATTTGTATTTTTTTTATTATTTTTATTTCATTAACTTGCGCGACCGGAATATGTTAATGGATTTAAATTATACTACCACATTATTTTCCGCAGGGTTTGAGCTATTACATTCGGGAGGAGGCTAATTTAAAAATGTTATGAACCGATTTTATTTCTTTTTTCATACCTTTTTAGTCTCCGAAATTAGCATATTTTCCGTGGTATTACGACTTAAATAGCCTAAAAATCTGCACATTGTATTAGGTATTATACGACGAATATCTCTCCCCGCCCATATATGACAACATGGTTTCTGTTAAATAATAAAATAACATCTTTACTTTATGCAAACTCGCTGACACGAATGGTAGAGCATATTTTACATTAAACGCCAGTTCGCTCAACGATGGATTCTTGTCAGAGGAAGACACACATTTTATAACGTCCCCGTTACAGATTTTATAACGTTGGCGTCGCCCAATCACACATTTTATGAAGTTTTCGAAAAAAGTTCACTAGCTTTCCCTCGAGGTAGGGCACCTAAAGAAGGTTCACTTCAAAACATTTTCAGCCCACCCTCACCCTAGACTGTAGATATTTAGTGAAGATAATGCATAATATGGAAGTATGTATACACGTTATATATGGATGAGACAGTTCCATCTCGGGCTATTCAAATGAAATTTTGTTTTCATATTAATGATATTATGCAACATTTTATTACTGAGGACACTAAAATATGTCTAAATAGATTCGAAAAAAAAAGAAAATAAGTAATTACCAGCAAAGATATTTGAATTTTGGGATTTCATAGTGTTTAAAACATGACAGATGCACTCTTATCGATATAAGCATACAAAATCTTCCATTCTACTATTTATTGTAATGCGCAAGTGTTATTGTTATTATATTTTACTCAAGTCATATATTTGTTTTCTTCACGAATTATCAAGGATTAATGCAATATCCCAATATCTATCATACTGATGAAATATACATCAAGTTATCGAATCTATTTGAAAGAAACTTGCTTAACTTTAAGTTGGATAATGCATAATTAAAACTTACTTAGATTTGTTTCAATACTGCTTGTGAGATTAAATATATCTGCATCTTGTATAGAATCTGTAGAGGATGTATAATCCGAGTCACTATTATCACCAACATTTTCAGAGCTTACTTCCAAACCAGCGCAAACACCAGAACAATTATATTGGGGTAAGGAATAGCCCAAGCAAAAAACACTACAGAAAAAATATATAGAATATTCACATGTTTTAAACAAACTTGCTGTTTTCATTTTTCACTGAAATATCGAAATCAATGCTAAATATTTTCCTGCAGAAAATAACAACAACATTAAATATAATTATTTAACCTTTCAACCTTATTATCAGTATTAATGATGCTGATGGTCTAGTTATACCGGTGTATTTTGAAAACTTTCATATTTAAACCTGATTAAACAAAGCAAAGTATGAATGAATCATAAGACCTTTGGCAATTTGTTGATAAGTGAATTAAGTTTTCATGCATGCTTTCAATTAAGAAATATCAGGTGTATGGAAAAAGGTTTAAATAAATATTCCATTGATAGACAGTGCACACTAAAAATATTTGAAAATTATTATTAATGTCAGAAACATTCCAGTTCAGAATTTGTTAGCCCAAGAGCATTGTGCCGCCGATGGTAATGTTAGTAAAGTTGTCAGGTGTCTCATTATTTAGCCCATTATTCAGAAATTATGGCAGTGACACACACACTAAAGGGAGATCCCATGGCACTCGACAAGCGGTGTGTGTGCGAAAATGTTAATTGACATGGTTTTGACTAGCTGTAGGTTGTAACTAGGGGGAAGTAGATGGCCTGGGGGTAAGTTCGCTCTTCAATCAACGGTTTCACAGTAATTCAGTGCTCCAGACAAAGGAGTACATGTAATGCGACACTCTCGGTGATTCCATTTTTTGTACAACGAACGGGTGCCGCTCTTGCCGTCTGTTGCGACTGTTTGACAGGCATTGCTAGGGGGCGGGTGGATACTCGCCTAATTCTGGGAATATCTGCCGTGATAATGTTTGTAAAACAGAGGGATATCTCGGCCACATGTTTGCGGTGTTCCAGACTATCCAGATCCCCGGTCGACTCCGGATCGCCGACGAGACGCACAGCTCTTTTCTGAATGAAATTCAGCAGCTTTAGGGTGTGCTTAGGTGCCGCACCCCAAATGTATGGACAATATTCTAAGCACGGACTTATTTGCGTTCTGTAGAGCAAGAGCCGCTGCTGCGGTGTATACAGTTTTTTATTGCGAAATAGAGCACAAACCTTCTGCGAGGCTGATTTTGCAATGTGAGCATCGTGGTCATGTCAGGATATATTGCTGTTGGCCGCGACACCTAGTAGTCCGATTGACGAGGGTAAATGAATTGTCGATCCTAGCATAATGATATCAGCGCCCGCCGCATTGGCTTTCTTGGTAAACGTGGCTGCTTGGGTTTTTGCTGCATTGAGCTGGACCAAAATCCTTTTTCTGATTTTAATTTGAGGACAAAGGTACTGTCATCTGCAAAACTGTAAACAGGATTATTGGTTTCGGTCAACAGGTCATTAATATAGATGAGGAATAGAGTTCGTGGAAGTATTGCGCTCAGGGACGTTCAGAGATCGCATCGGTTCTTACGGAAACCAGCAAGCCAGCTGCAGAGAGATGCTGGCAATCCGAAGGACGGCAGTTTGTTGAGTAATCCGTTATGCCAAACTTTGTCGAATGCCTTCGAAATATCTGACGCAATCGCTCGAGATTCCCCGTAGTTCCCAATTGCCCTACTCCATATATGAGTGACACAGGCCAATATATCTACGGTCGATCTCTGTTTGCGGAAGCCGTATTGGTTACCGCTAATTATTCTGTTGGTCTCGAGGTACATAAGTAGTTGCTGATTGACTACACATTCCATGACTTTGGAGATTATTGGAAGCAAGGCAATTGGGCGATAATATGAGGGCGTGATTTCCTTGCCCTTTTTGGAGTAGGTTGTACTCGACGTGACTTTCCAAGAAGATGGGTAAATCCGTTTTCGGGAAGACAGAAAAGAAAATCTAGAAGAAACGGGTGTTAGTTCATTGGCGCAGTTCTTTAATACGATGGCAGGTATCAACTCTTTGTGAATTTCTAACTCTTTTAGGAGAATTATGTTTTTCATAAACAACAAAATAAGTTTAGTAATGGAACATCAAAACGCGTTTTGAGAAAATTCTGTCTATGGGTGTTATGTCCCTGAAGCTGTCGATTTGAAATTTATTTATCTCAAAACTAGGGTTTCAAAATAGTAAATTTATGGATTTTAAAATTGGAACCAGCGTATTGGTATTTATGAGGTTTGGTATTTATAAATAAGTTGTAAAATATACAATAATTGTAAATCTTGAAATATGACTAAAAAATCTTTGCTCTAAAATACAGAACTAGTGGGGAAACGAATAATATCAAACCAGTGGAAAAGTAGTAAGTAGAACTAACCAGGAACGGGCTATTTTAAACGAGTTAGAGTATAGAGCACGTTATTAATATAGATGAGGACCAGAGTTGGTGAATGTGTTGCGTCGGAAAGCTTGCCCGCATTATTGGTGCATGAGTCTGAGATATGTCCGTTAACTGCAACGTACAGAGATCGGTTCTTAAGAAAACTGGCAAGCCAGCTGTAGACAAACGCTGGCAGTCCGAGGAATGGTAGTTTGTCACGTTCCATGACTTTGGAGATTATGAAAAGCAAGGCAATGGTGTAGTAGCTTAAAGGCGTCGTTTTCTTGACTTTTTTTGGAACAGGTGGCACTCGAGCGACTTTCCACAAAGATGGATCAATCTTTTTTCGGTAAAGCAGACAAAAAGTTTGGAAAAAATGGAAGTTAGTTCGTTGGCGCAGTTCTTTAACAGGATGGCAGGTATCTGGTATCTCATCCGGTCCTGCCTTTTTCGTATCTAGTTCTTTGAGGATTTTGCGAATATCACGGTGATGAAACTTAACTTCTGCCGTCGTAGTGTTGACATTGGATATGGTGAGGAAAGCCTTGCCTTGGAGGGCGTTTAAGGTAGAGAACGATGGAAACATTTCGGCAAGTAGGTTTGCTTTGCCACATTAGTCTACACAATACAAAAAACATTTGAAAAATTATGTTTAGTTTATTTGATACTTAACATAAAAATTTGATATTTGAGGGACTGCGTACTAGCCAACCGACCTCTGCATCCCAACCAACATGCGTACACTACGGTAAGATCGACCGACACGGCCTTGCATTCAGCAGTGAGCCGGATAGAGAGATCGCTGGAGGTGTATTTATTGATACTGAAGGTGCGTTTGATAAAAGTACCTTTGGAAAATTCAGTGCTGCCTTAACAAACAGGGGCGTCCCTCCTGCAGTCAGTGGCTGGATTTTTAACATGCTCTCGAAGAGACGCGTGCAAATAAAGGTGGAAGATACTGTAGTGAGAGGCATCGTTGCCAGAGGCTGCCCGCAGGGGGGCGTTCTGTCGCCACTGCTATGGAACCTTGTTCTCGACAGCCTCTTGCATCGCCTCAACTCAGATGGATTCTACACCAATGCATATGCAGACGATCTTACGATACTGCTCAACGGAAAGTTTGAAGGAGTTCTGTGCAATCGAAAGCAGAGTGCCCTTCGCTTAGTCGAAAAGTGGTGCAGGGGGCACTCTTTGTCTGTAAACCCCAGGAAGATGGAGATGGTGCTCTTCACCAAAAAAAGGAGGATGGAGCCGCTGCGACTTCCGACTCTCCTAAACACACAACTAAATTTTGCACCTGAGGTAAAATATCTTGGGGTCATCTTCGATGCTAAATTAACTTAGAATCTTCACTTAGAACAAAGACTAAAGAAGACATACATCTCTTATGAACAGTGCCGCAGAACCGTGGGTAAATCCTGGGGGATGAAACCCAGGGTCGTAAGTGGATCTACACTGCCATCATAAGACCTATGATTGCCTATGGAGTCGTATTTTGGTGTCCCAAGAGTCAACAAAAAAGCGGCAATGCTTAAGCTCCGTCAGGTACAGAGAACTGCCTGCCTAACTATAACGGGAGCTATTAGAACAACCCCAACCAGAGCCATGGAAGTAATGTTGTGCCTGCCTCCCCTAGATATTTATCTATGGGAGATGGCTCTGACTGCATTGCTAAGTCGTTGGTGTCCAACCTAGTATAGAACGTGGAGAGACTAGACGCCACCTGTGGGAAGGGGCAGTCGTAAGATTGCCAGTACTGCAGGTAAGTGCAGATAGCATATCTCCCAAGTTTCTCTTCGACAGACTATATACAAATAAAACCATTTGAGCCTATAACCGAAGGTGCGGTTAACATTTTCGTGGATGGCTCAAAAGCCAAGGAAGGAGCAGGCTGTGGAATTTACTCCAGAAGTTTGCGAATTGAACATAATGGCCTATGGAGGGACACGTAAGCATAGTTCAGTC
The DNA here is from genome assembly GCA_016904865.1 of Pissodes strobi. NCBI lineage: Eukaryota > Metazoa > Arthropoda > Insecta > Coleoptera > Curculionidae > Pissodes > Pissodes strobi. Next base: position 220,135 of record MU184540.1, read on the forward strand.
TGAACTTGCTGCAATATCCATAGCCGCAAAAGAGATTGTTCGCAGGAATACTGGGAACAAGACTATTAAAATCTACACGGATAGTAGACAAGCACTACTGGCCTTGAAAAGTTGTAAACTTACAGCCAGGTCAGTACTAGAATGCCATAATTCACTGCAGGATGCTGCCCGCAAAACAGAATTTCTATTTCTGTGTGCTGGGTTAAAGGACATACACAGTGCGAAGGTAACAAATCAGCGGACAAATTGGCTAGAAAGGCAGCCGGTTCAAACCTTATCGGAGCCGGCCCTAGCTAATGAGTTTGCAGCAAAAGCATATCTGGATATGTCAAGGAAGACCCTACGACTCATGGTGGGGATTCTGACTGGACACTGCCAGCTAAGGAAACATCTCCACACAATGAGATTATGCGAGACACCTATATGCAGAGTCTGTGAACAGGAGGACGAAACAGTAGAGCATCTGCTCTGCGATTGCGACGCTGTTTCGGAACTAAGGGAATCCGTTTTGGGAGAACGAGGGGCAACCATGGCTTTTCTTAGAACAGCCTCGTTGGGCAACATCGCCGCCTTTTTACAACACTAGGCTGGACGATGGCCTAGATGGATTGGTTGAGCTGGAGAGGACGCACATGGGGTCCAATGGGGCCTAAGTGCCGCGGCCTTTCAAGGCCACCCTGTCACCATTTCCAGATTCCATATTCCAGAACATAAAAATTTAAAATGTATTAAACCATATGGTGTGGTCGGTACAGGTGAATTAGTAATCATCAAAATAGAGCTATTAAATATTCGTTCAGGTAATTTGTGGAAAACATTGCATATCAAATTTTTGAATATTATTCAAAAGTTAACTAGGTATTAAAATATTAATTAAATGTGACAACATTTTAACGATGATTTGTTAATCAATTTGAAGATAGAAAGTTCATGATTTTGTATAAATCTTGAGAACGCAAATACTTATTTACATTATAAGGAATATAACAAAGTTGATTATAGTACTAGGTGGTGCACCATAATTATCGTTAATGACACAAATTATGTATACAATGTTATCTGCTAATATTATTTAAGAATCTTTGAAATTTTAATTTGGGTGTTTGGTCTGCGATGTCAATCAATATTTCGAAATGTGAAAGTAGTATCAATATACTTATTCTATTTTCCATAACAGTCCTAGTACTATACTATACTTCATGGTAGTTCTAATATTAAAATGAATAGACTTATTCCACAGAAATACAGCATCTTAATGCATCTATAAACATATTTTTGAAAATGGTTAAAAACACAATAATTAATACCCTAAAAGTACACTTTCTCACGGTGGGTGAAATGATATAATGCATGATGTAAATTTTGCTATTAATGATTAAATGATAAAACAAAATATCATAGTTGAAGTGTTGCAAAGTATAGTGTGCAACGCGTGTGAAAACTTCTTTCCCACAGTTGCGATTTGATGATCCTAGCCTACAGCTCGTGTTACTAAACTATCGCAATTGCATTAAGTACAGTTTTCCCCACTTGTTAAACAATATACTATATATTCTTAGATGATGCCAGTTAGTATTATATGAAGTGACTTTAAATTTAATTTCTTTCCATCAGTGGCTGGCGTGCGAGGCTTGCATCGAGATCACGAAAGTTGCCTTATTTTAGAAAAAACTAGTACGCAGCATCATTTTTGTCAACATATTCTTTTAGAAAAAATCTGCCCCTTGTCCTTTTTTGAAAAACAAACTCCATTTTCGAGCAATGCGTTCCACTTAGTCATAAGGAAGCGGTTGTGGCTCAAGTTATTGTTCGTTCATTGGTGAAAAGAGTTCTTATGGGAAATAAATTTCACATCATACAATTATTGTAGTTTTTACGAAACTGTGATTTTTTCGGTGAATCTACCTTCGTATGCATATACGAACTTAAATCAGCATTTCAAAAGCGTCTTACGTGCTATATCAAAATATACACGATCAAAAAAATAATGCTATAGATATTATTAATAAAATCGACATTATAATATAACGTACAAAACCAATATGATGTCAAAGATATGCTCTAAGCAAACTCTTTTCAAATATGTATTGAATGCCACATGTCAAAATCCGAACGACAATATCAGTTTAGCAGAAACATATTTCCTGGTTTCAGCTGCAGACGGGGATATTATCTTTGCCATTATAAACGAAATAGAATGCTATCGCAAGAAATGTATTACTTTATCCTTGTGTTGTTTGCTTTATTCTGTACAGGAAGTAGTACATACTGTACAGTATTTTAGAAATATGAAGGATAATTTAGTGTGTCTATGGCACTGCAGTGGTCTATGGCTATGAAATCTTAATTAAATTCAAATAATTAAATTAATAATTAAATACGGCTTAACCTAGTCGGTAATAATTGCATTCCATCTAATGCACTCTATTATATAAATAAGTTTTTTATCCAAATTTCTGGGAAAAGCTCAAAACCCAGCATCAAACTTGTATTCCTGAAATGTTACAAAATTATTAAATAAAAAATGTGTCCAACCCATGTTCAAATATGTAAAAATAAATTATAAAAAGATGATTTGTTACCGGCTCTTCTAACCAGTATTTTTACTTATGACTACATCATTTTTACTGCATACAATTTCATTAATATAATAATTCACGTAATATAAGTAAACATTACCAAAATAGGGAGCATTTAGTGATAACCACTCAGTAGAACAATTTACAACCTTCTAAGTCATGGTTAAGATTCTTCCCCGTTACTAAGCAGTTTGGGTTAGTTTGGTGACAGCAGCGTGTCAAAGCTTATATCTAAAAATTATTACATCTGATTGGTCAACTAAGTGTTACAAATATAAGTGGATGGTTAAGGTTTATTCGTATATAGGTACCTTTATATATTATGTTGTCATTCAATCAGGACTTTGGACTAAGTTATGTATTTGCTCTGAAGGAAAATTGGAAACTAATGATATTTTGTATATAAAAATAACTGCGATAGGTACTATCATTTTTATTTTTACTAAAACGAAGTTTTATCTACAATACCGAAAGAGAATTATTGCACTCGACGCACGTTTCGCTAACCATGTTAGTATTATCAGGAAATAACTAAACCTAAACTTAAAATCTACCTAACTATTTTTATACTAACCATTTAATAATTTCCATACTTTCATATGCGTCTAATAATCTCCTATCAGTTATATTTTGAATTAATTTTAAATTTTTAATTGTTATTCGATGATTGTTATCAAAAGCATGTTCGGTAACACTTCGGATGTCCAAAGTTAAAACAAAGTAAGTGCATTTATATGTGAACGGAGAAAAATAAACTTTTGACATATTTGTTCAGCCGATCAAAATAAATGCTTCTGGGAGCGGTAAGGATTTAAATTTCATAGAAGAAGGGGGAGAAGCGTGTTTTTAGTATAGTATGGTTTGATAATTTTGATAAATCGAAGAAAGGCGTCAATTACTTTGTTTTTTCTTATGTTTTTGGAAGGCATATCAAATGATATTACACATTAAAACAAATTAACTACACTTACTTTGATTTAATTATTTAAAGTTAGTTAACCCATCAAATATATTCTTTGAAATAACCAAACAACATCATTAGCATTATTATATATATTTTTTTTTTTATTAAAACGAAGGCAATATTATTACTATTATTTTCACATGAAATAAATTACTTTTTCTTAAATTACATCATTATCCAAGTTAATATTAAAAAAATTATGTAGGATATGGCGTAATGATGAAAGAGGGAGAACAATTTATTTGGATCAATGAAAGTAGATTTAAGAAACGCATTTATTTAAACATAGAACAACCAGTCTTTTATTGTGATTGTCAATTACTGTGTTCTTACTTTTTGTTTTTTGATTATTTTGTTTCCGTATAAAACGAAGTAACTACATTTTGCTGGATAAAAACAAAGCAACTGCATCTCACAACATTAAAACGCAGTAACTGCGATGTAGTTACTTTGTTTTTATCCAGCAAATTGTAGTTACTTCGTTTTATACAGAATCAAAATAATCAAAAAACAAAAAGCAAGAACACAGTAATTGAAAATCACAAATAAAAAGACATTAACTGCTAAGCAGTTACTGCCTTTCTTTTTTGCATTGTGGAGTTACGGTGTTTTAATTTTGGAAAAGCGTGGGTATGTGTGCAGTTACTGCTTTTAGCATGTATCATAACTTCGTTATTTATTCACCAATTTGGTTCGGTCTAATATCAAAATGTGCGGAAAAACACAACAAGTTCTCCTGTGCATATAACTCAGTTTTGGAAAAAATGTCAGTTACTTCGTTTTAATGATGGGCAGCCGACTTGTTTTTCTGTTCTGCCATACTATGTGCTCCTTGAATCTCGTTTGTATATAGATCTTCCAGTTTGCCCAACATATTGTTACGGTTAGCCTAACAACCATCCAAACGTTTTTGTGCTACCCTATAAAACTAGCCGCCGACGCCGTGCCGCTCGCTTCCCTGTCTGCATGACTCATCGCCCGGGCGGTCGCGAAGTTTCAGGATCGCTGGAATTGTCTCGATGGCCTCGTCGAGATCATATAGAGTGGCCTCGGAATACTTCCCGAATATTCGTGATGGATTGGACATTATATATAAGCAGACCTAAGGCCAATGTTAGTCAGTCGGTTAGCCGGGAGTTCAGTTCAGTTAATCATTGAGTGTTGAATATATATTAGTGCTAAAGAGTAGTTTAGAGTGTTAAATTGTAAACAGTGGTAGTGAAGAAAGAGAGTATTAGTTGAAAATAGCAAAAGTTGTAATTCTGTTAAGAACCCACGGGAAAAACGTAACATTTGGCGTCAGAAGTCGGATTTTGAAGGGACCGGACTTGCGAAGTATTTTTCGAGGAAAGAAGAGGTACAACTACGTCAACGAGACCGTTTGATTGGTGGATTCTGGTAAAAGTTTATAACATTCTGTGGTCAATACAAGGAAACAAATGGCAGAAATGGAGCAAATTAATAAAATGTTGGCCGATTTCATGGAAAATCTAAATGCTGAGAGACAAATAGAACAGGACCGGCTGCAGAAAATTTTACAAGACCATGAAAATAGAAGGGAAGCAGAACAGGACCGGCTGCAGAAAATTTTTCAGGATCAAGAAGATAAAAAGCAAGCGGATCGGGAAGAGGATGAAAATTTTACAAGACCAGGAAGATAAAAGGCAAGCAGAACAGGACCGGCTTCAGAAAATTTTACAAGATCAAGAGGATAAAAGGCCAATAGAACAGGACCGGATTCAGAAATGGATGCTGGATGTAGTTGTAGGCGAGCAAGGTAAATTACAGAAAATATTGGACGAAAAATTTGAAAAAGAAGTAAACACTATACAAAAAGGAGTTGGAAACGTACAGAAAGAAATGAAGGATCTTCAAGCAGAAGTTACCAAATTAAAACATCAAGGACCCACTGAGAGAGCATTCGCCTCAGGACAAAACATCAAACCTCCAACGTATGACGGTCAAACATCCTGGACAATGTACAGAAGGCAATTTGAAGGTGCTGCTGTTGCCAACGGTTGGAATAATGAAGAAATGGCTACATCACTAGTGGTAGCGCTTCGTGGATCTGCCCTGGAACTACTGCAGATCATTCCCATCAGCCAACAAGGGAAATATGACATACTTGTAGCTGTCCTGGAGAGACGATTTGGAGACCAACACCGAAGACAACTGTATCAGGCACAAGTAAAGTCTCGGCGTCAGAAGCCTGGTGAAAACCTGCAAGAATTTGAGGCAGACATTAGACGACTCATTCAATTGGCCTACCCGGGAGCGACAGAGGAATTTCAAGACGAACTTGCTGCCCAATATTTCGTGGATGGTATCAGAGATCCAGAAACTCAGAAAATGCTACGACTAGCCAAATTTGATAAGAGCAGTGAAGCTTTGGGTCGAGCGAAATCGAGGCGGCCTGTAACATCTCCAAAAATCAGGGCCGTATCCATCCAGGAAGAAAAGCCGACAAACAGCTGTGAATTAAATGAGATGGGTGAAATTTTGAAGAAATTGACGGAAGTTCTTCAGGCCACGGGGAGATTCCGGGAGTCACCAGAAGTTAGGCCATACAACCGTAATCAGTGCTATAGATGTGGCAAGACTGGACACTTCAAAAGGGACTGTCGAGTACAAAGATTCCAGGAGCCAATAGAAGATAGGCCACATTAGCGAAATACATCAAATCAGTGCTATAGATGTGGAAAGACTGGACATTCCAGAAGGGACTGTCGAGTACGGATATTGCGGGAGCCAACAGAAGTTAGACCATGTAATGAAAGGCTATAAATTAGTGCTATAGATGCGGCAGGACTGGGCATTTCAAAAGGGACTGACAAGTACAAAGATTCCGGGAGCCACTAGAAGATAGGCCACGTAACCGAAATGTTTCAAATCAGTGCTATATATGTGGCAACATTGGGCATTTTAAGAGACACTGTCGAGTACAACTACGACCTACAGCTCCATCCAGAGACAACAGCAGTTCAAAGCCAAGTCAGGAACAGTTGACACAATATAACTTTAAGGCTAAGCACAGGGAAGGAAGATGGCATAGTAATACAGATGCTTTATCCAGAAGGTCATGTGAGGATAATTATAAACATCGCCAAAGAATTGACAAACGAGAAGGAATCACTCCCATTAGGCGAATCAAGTTTAAGGTTGATCAGCAGTGGACCACAGAGCAACTAAAGAAAGATCAGCTTGATGATAATGAAATAGCACTACTACTGAAAGCTAAGGAAGAACGTCAACCAAGACCAAGCTGGAGAGATATTTCAACTAAGGGATCTACTTTTAAATCTCTGTGGGCTCAGTGGGACTCCCTGGTAGTTGAAAATGGGCTCCTTAAACGAGCCGTTTTAGTGTATTTGCCGAAGAATCCAAACTCCAATTAATTAATCGCTGAAGACGACAAATTGGATGAGTTAATGTTTATTGTCTTTGGAATTCCTAGAAGAGTTTATCAACGATTATTTTTATTCTTCGATAACAAGGTTTTTCAAAAGGTGTCGTTTAAGTAAACAAACAGCTCTTAATATTTTAGGGTTAATAGAAGATGAAATTGAATACCTCTACGATCGGTGTAATATGTAATATAAGTTTCAATCTTCACGGTATAATCGGTCGCATACATGATGATATGTAAAGACGCGTAATAGGAAACCCCACCATAATATGGAACATGGCCCATAAAAAAAAATTAATTTAGAGATTTTAAGCCACCTAGAAATAATAGCATTTTTGGTCGGTGTTATGGTTAACGTTATTATCGATAACGATTACGACGCCTTTCATAATAGAATATTAAGATACTAGTTTTAAAATATCATGTTTTATCGCACAAGCACGAAATTAGGAAACGACCCGCTTGCGGAGAGTTTCCTAACGTGCGAGTGCTCTAAATGTCTTTTAAAACGTGTAAAACATAGTAAACAAATTAAAACTTCACCTATAATTTTGTTAAGCTGTTGCTGCCCAAGGCCCAAGACAGTTTTGTATGAAAATCATGAAAAAGGCAATAATAATTTGCGATAACAACGTGAGATGGCTTTTTCTTTCGCTGTTGCACGATTATTTGTTAGAGCTACACTGGCGTTCACCAAGTGTAGTGTTGGTGTAGGTTAAAGAAAAACACCTTATGAATACAAGAATCCTAAAGAGTTTACGATTCTAGGTATGAATATAGTAACACCATCCAGACTAACTAAATCTTAGATTTCCGTGCTATCCAGTTTCGTTGGCCAGAATGGAAGAAGCTCTAGAAAATATAATTCGAAGGACTGAGCCTAATGGAGCCAATCATAATTTAATCAGAGGTATTATCCTGAATGATATTTTTCGAAACAATCCTCTGCAGCAGGACGATGCTATGGTGCAGGTTCAGGCAGAATTCTATTTGAATAACTTTGAAGACAATGAGGCAACACTTTATTTTAGGTTTAAAAAAGAACATATTTATCGATTAGCAGGAGCACTGAGAATTCCACAGTAAATTAGAAGTATCATTATTATACTGTGTTGGGGTTTGGAACCTTCGGCAAATTGCACTAAAACAGAATTTTAAGACTTTGGGTTTAAATCATCTCCTGATGATGTTAACATGGTTAGCGAAACGCGCGTCGAGTGCAAAAAATCTGTTTCGGTATTGTGGATAAAACTCTGTTTTAATTATTATTATAGTATTATTTATTCCAAGAAATAATAATGCCCTACAATGTTTAAAAATGCAGAAACTATATTTAACTTTCTTTAAGTAACTTATAAATATTCCAAGTTTTTAAATTTGTCCTGGAATAATCAATCAAATTCCGCCAAACTCATAAGAATGTTAGTAACTTCTAAGCGCATTGGCGATTACAATAAGACCTTCTTTATTTCTTCGTAATTAACGGAAACCGTTATCGTTAATAAAGTCAAGGTGATGACATTTTAGTACTGCTCATGCCCACAATAACGATAACCATTACGACATGCTGAAACAAGGTGCTTAAAAAAGAGATTTTAAGCCATCTAAAAATAACAGCATTTTTGGGCAGTGTATGGTTAACGTTATTACCGATAACGATTACGAAGCCTTTCATAAAAGAGACTTCAAACCCCTTAAAACGAACGTCAATAATCCTCTTAAAAATAACGGCCATAGGAAAATTGTTTAATATATAAATAACTTTTTCCTACGATCACGTGCGGAAAAGTTACTTTTTCGCACGATTTATCGTGCTGAAAGCACTACTTTTCCGCACAATTTTTGAAATTGTGATAGAATTTATAAAACGTTCTACTAATTTGACACCCCTGGTATATATTAGAGTAATTAGGTGCAGGTGATTAAAATATTTAATACACATCACCCCGTTCTGAAGCAGATAGTAAATATTGTTTTATACCGCAGCAACTGTCAAACAATCAAACATTGACAATCTGCAACTGTAACCTTTCTTCAGTTTCATCATTTTTGCAGGTTTTTGTGTTAAACTGGATAGCGATCGAAGAACAGTTTGAAGGAGAAGGTTTTTCCGAAGACATCATAGAGAACATCAACGCAGCAAATAGTACTCTGATTGGCAATTATAGCTTATATGGTTTTCTGCTATTTTTGGATTATATGGAAAAAAAATTATGTAGGCATATTCTAGAGTCCTTAGGGATTGCAAATTTACTGGCGGAGAAGAAAAATTGCGTTTTTTGTAACAAAAAAATAAAGAAATAATATGGTTTTTGCTTTGGTTAGTTTGGGTTAGCTTTAGTCAGTTTGGATTAGCTATGGTTAGTATAGGTTAGCTTTGGTTAGTTTGGGTTAGCTTTGGTTATTTTCGTTTCGTTTAAGCCACTCGATAATTCAAAAATAGCAGAAAACCGTATATGCAATAATTATTGTTACGCTCTGATTCCAGAAAAATCTAAAGAACGTTACAGATAAGAGTTCAGTTTATTCGAGTCCTGGTTTAATAAAAAAAATTATCCACAATAAAGGAAGAGGTATTGCTAGCATATTTTCATATATTATCAAGTACATATGCCCCATCAATGCTATGGTCGAAATATTCAATGCTATAATTAATCATAAAACTTGAGAAGGACGTTGATATAAGCAAATACATCCTATTTAAAGGGAGTCAACGATAACTATAAACCAAAAAATCCAAAATTTTGGAACAACAAGATGTAGAAAATTTTATTTTTCTATAGCCGCGCGGAAAATAATTACTAAATTTAAATGAAATCGCAAAATCGACGAATGCTGCGGATCCTTATTTTGCGCTCCAGCGCGAACATGGAGAAGAAAATTCTCACTTTTTCCGTCAAGTATGCTATGAGTAGTTATGGCAATCGAAAATTCAAAAATTATGTTCCTTTCTGTGATGGGTATGGCTCCCAAATAATTTTTGTTGTTATTTTGGTAAATGGCACGTAATTAGGTATTAACAATAATTTCGGTATGCATTTTTTTGAAGTCAAAAAGTATCAAAACTAGTTTATATGTGAATTAATCGTTTTCCATTGTCAAAGCCCACCCTCTATCCGCGACACCATCTTAGATTTATATATCAGGCCTTCTAGTTCAGAGGGTCTGTTATTGCGATGTGCATGAAATTAGGGCTTTATGGTTTGGTTTTTGCGCTTTCAGCGTATATGTCATGTTTTAGCGAGATCTTATGATTAGTACGAGCTGGCGGTCAGAGCCAGTTTGGGTTACACTTGCTCAGCGTTATTCCTTTAATTAACTATTTCTAGCTTCATGTTACAATTAGTTGAAGGTATGTAATTCATATGATTCATTCTAACGTCTTTTTTTATTTCTATTGACAATTGCAAACAAAAAACTGGTGTTTGTGAGGCAAATTGTTGCCTATTTCTCCACCTCAGTTTTATTAACCCTTTCTGAATAAGGCCGCTTCGGCTCTGGCCACAGGGTGTATATTGCGGTTGTACTAACTTAGTGATCCGAAAGAAGCTGAAAAAGCTAAAACAACTCGACGTTTCGAGGAATAAACCTGCTCAGGTTGTCAAGAATGCGAGATCTAAAAATAAAAATGGGTAAATGGAATTAAAGCAGTAGAAAGCTCATGCACTTTGTTCTCGGAAACATAAATCCTCACAATAGTATGGAACATAATCTCAACTAGTGATACCCCAGCAACCATTACCAATAGCTTTAATAATCGCGCTTTCATATGCTACTAAGTGAATTATTTTCATATTTATTCATATTTTTTTAAATTTATATCAAAATGGGATACAATTTTACAGTCAAGCGTCAAGTCTTCATTCATTCGAAGAAATTAACCCACTCGCACTTACATGCATGGGCGTAGACAGGGGGGGGGGGGGGGGGGGTTATGGCCCCTTGGAAATTTAACTGACTCATATTGGAACATGCCATTCATGCCATGCCTTTCAAGAGGATGCCAAATCCTTGCTTTTTTACGATTTTAATGACTTTTGGGTAAAAATTGGGAGTGACACCCTCAAAATTTTCCGCCTTCGGCGGCTTAGCCTGCGCCAGCCCGGTACCGCGGCAGTCTTGTCTACGGTTGCCGCCCCCCCCCCCCCCCCCCCCCCGGGAATAATTCAGGTCTACGCCCATGACTATGCACTATAGTGAATAAATTTGCCCCATGCTAACTGCTACACTAGTATACACAAACTTACTACTTGGTGTATAAATGATTATAAAATAATTCACTGGCTTATAAACCTTTGCTTCAAAATTTTAATTCGGGAACATCTCACACTTTCAAGGAAATCACCTGATTTTTAACGTCAAATTTATTTTAAAATTTTGGATGTTTTTAGGTTTCCTATTTGAATATTTTAAATTTTGTTGCTGTTTTTCAATTTTTTATTATTTTTCAGGCTTATATTTTACAGTTAAACTTGTTTTTGAATAGTAGTCTTTTTGCTATAAATGATAAACAGTTGTTTCCAATTTGACAAGAACCTTCTTTAGTTAGAAGAAATCTAAGATGTCCTCTTTGCCGTTGTCGCTGCTATTGCTCTGTATAACATAAAGACGATTATCAACTTACTGTGGCATTTTTTTAGGGGAATGCCGGGTCCGTTACGTCATTCTTAGAGGATTCTTTTTTGAACATTACAAAGCACGAATTAGACTTAATCTTTTTTGCTATGGAAATGGTGTTGCGCTATTCGCACAGGATCTGTCGCAATTTCGGCAGACTGTACCAAGAAAAGCGTAATGCAAATATATCGTTTTTTTCCTGACATTTAATCATGACAATTATTGAAACATTAAATTTTTAATGAATAAAACAGTTCTACACTTTCGAAATGTGATACTCCATTTTTGTATTAAATCTACTAAATAGTATTATTGAAAGAAGCATTTTAAGAGAACAATCATTTTTCTAACATAAAACTTTTAGAAGTGAAAATTTCCTTAGGTGCGCTCAGCACTTTCTTTTGAGGGGGTTGAATGAGACTGAGCCGTCACGTAATGCTTTTTCTACTGAACAAAATAGTGAATGCGCTTGTTATAATTATTACTGCCTTGCACCGCTTGTTGATTTTTTCAAAAATGGCTACGAGTGGAAATTTGAGATTTTGCACGGTTTTAGGTAACAGTTGGAGGCGGCCGACTGTAATTTGTTTTTGGCGATCCGAGTTATTACTATACATTAGATTTGGATGTGTCGAATAATCCAAATAAAAGTACAAGAAAATATGTAACAACAATTGACGGCGTTTTTGTTAGATATCTAGCAAATAGATTGCAATCAAAAGTATTCATAGCATATTTTAGTTATCACAAACCTATTCTTTCATTTTTAGAATATGATACAAATGACGATCAGTCATTTCTATCATATTCTTAAAAGTGTACCAGAATAATTTATATTCAATTATAACTGTATATATTGTAAATGTAATTTTACTTTGTGAAAATAGAAAAAAATATATTTATTTCATAATATTAATTATTACTACTTTGCCCCGCTTGTTGATGTTTTCACTTCTATCGTGTGGTCTTATGCACTCACAAGTTTTTTTTTATCATATGTATTCGATTATTTAGTCTGTTTTGTACCATATTACATGTTTTATTGAAATTTGAATAATTTTGATATTGGTCAATTTACAATTATAATTAAAACGAGATCCAGTATCGCCAATAGTTAGTTTGAGTTAGTTTTGGATAGTGTAGAGAAGTTTAAGTTAGTTTCGGTTTCTTCGGCGAAATCATTTTGGTTAATTTGTGTTGATTTGGGTTATTATGGTTCAGATCCGGTCCGTTAAGGTTAGTGCAACTGGAACTACGGTGGAATGAAGATATGGTCTGCAAAAAAAACGCTTCATCTTAGAGGAATGGATGGTACTTCGACGAAGGAAGACGTGGAAAATGCCATAGAGGACGAAATTGATCTGTGATACCTAAAAGTAGGGGAGCTGAAATCTAACCCAAGCAGTGACCATAGTAGTTGATGACCAGGAGGGAAATATTTTGCTGAATAAAAAAACATTAGAGTAGTAGGCCTAGTCAACTGCAGGCTAGAAGAAAGAGTGTAAGTTGTAGGATATAAAAGATGCTGGTTATACAGCCACGATGTGACGAAATGCAATGGACCCGACAAGATATGAAGGAGCATACCACTTCAACTGTTGAGGAGAAGGTCATTCATAAGACAGAAAATTCTAAGGAAAAGGAAAAATGTTCTCTCTGTAGGGAAGAAGAACACATGAGGGCTCTGGTAAATGTAACGTCTTCCGCACGGCTCTACGTGCAACATCATCAAGAAACCGAGAAGCATTTGGATCGGCAAGACGGACATGGAAGAGAAATCTGTTCATTGAAGCCAAAGTCGCTGATCGGCAATACCCAATAACGCAATAAATAGCCCAGTGACTATAACTCAATACAAGCTGCTGACAGTTTCCGAAGTTAACGATATGAAAGGAAATAAGCGAAGATATTACAAATAAACCTAAATCATTTCCACGCAGCTCATGACCTACTTACAGGAACTGGACATTAACTAAACGTAGATAATATATTAATAGGCTCCGAGCCCAATGAAAACGAATTACAAAAACCAAGGTGACTTGCAGACAAAGGTAGAGGTGCTGCACTAAAAGTGATTAACAAAGATACATCATACCTTGGGCTGTCAAAGGAGACGATTTAATTTGCATGGATCTAAAAGATTACATTATTTTTAATTGCTACCATTCGCCAAAAAAGAGCATTGATGATATCGGCACGCCAATAAGCAACATGGAAGATGCACTGGGCAGTATCAAGAAAGACGCCATCATAGTGGGTGATTTTAAGGCCAGTGCACCTGAGTTGGGATCAACACATAGAGGAATTCATGAACACTCAGGATATTCGCATTGCAAACGAGGGTGGGTGGCCGTTGTTTGTCGAATGGGTGCCTATGGGTCAGATGGGTACCTATGGGTAAGTTTTGAAACTTATCTTGTTCTCTAGTCCTATTGGTGAAAATATCATGAACTGGCAGACTCTTGACACCGAGACAATTAGCGACCACATGTATGTACATAACGTTCGAAATATATAGGGAGAACAGTCGAATCGCCAGTTTGCACCAGATACTCTTACTGGCTGGAACGCAAAAAAATTAGACGAGGTAAAAAGCAGCCGCCTAAGAAGCAACTAGCTATTGTCCACCGGAATCAGCCGAAAAACTAAAAATATGTGACTCTTGAATGCCACTGAGGAGACATAAAAGAGAGGAAACCAGCGTTTTGGTGTACGGATTACAATGTAGACGAACCCTCACTAAACTTTATTGAATGCAGAAACCAAAAATTATAGTGACCAAAGCACGTAAAGAATGTTGCACAAAGAGTGGGACAAACAATGAATAATCTGGGAAGACTGCTACCTAATGTCGATGGTCCGAGAGCGGCGAAGAGGAGGCTGTTTGTACCATGACTCACTCAGTTATACTGTTCGCGATACCGGTGTGAACAACCTGCATGAAAGTTTAAAAACACAGGCATCAATGCGATGCATCAAAAGAAGGGAAGGATGATGCTAAAGTAGAGGCATAGAAGATGGCAAAACGATGATCAAATGATATAAAGGGCACATGTACAGCACACTAATACCTGTAACTGACAGTTGGATCGAAATAAAGCATAGAGACGTAAATTACTATCTAACCCAGAAGCCTACTGACCATGGAAGCTTTCGTGAATTTACATACGGGATAAAAATAAATCGCGGGATGATAAATTTTTCAGCTGCGGCGAGAGTGACTAATGAGAACACCCGATCTTTCAAGTGGGAGTCCCAACGAAGGGAATGCTGTAATCAAATAGTATCCGACCTCACTTCTGAAAACATAATTAGATTCATGGTTGAAAGAGGAGAAAATTGAAATTAAAGCTCTAAAATGGCCATAATGAAACAAAAAATAGAAGATGAAAAACAATTGATGACACACCTGAATAGAAGTCATCCCCATATTTTGAAGTAATGTTTGCGCGATTCCATAATGCAAAGGGTTGGGAAGGGGTTTTGGTGGGTCGGTGTACGCCGGAGTCCCTCACTACTCGCAACCGGAGAACACCAATGTTGCGGATGGGCATATAATTGCATTTTCTAATCCCTACAAAAAAGCCAACGCGAGTTCTTGCCTCGCGAAATTATTTCGGTTAGTTTGGATTAGTTTTTCTTTGTTTGGGTTAGTTTCGGTTCCTTTAGTTAGTTTCGTTTAAGTGAAGCCTCTGCGAAATCATTTCGGATGGCTGGAGTATGGTTTTGTTGGATCTAGTTCGCTTGGATTCACTTAGGCCACATCAATTTGGTACGTTTAAATCAGTAAGAGCGCCAAGCAAGCCGTGTCCGAAGCGCACACCACGGAGAAGTAATTTCGGTAAACCTTCAGGACATACTACAGTATATAACTGCTTTTATTATTATTATTTTACTTTTTTGATAAAATTGGATTGGCTTTGCTCTGTGAGAAAAAAAAATAGTCATGTGTTTCCCTCGTTTACTGGGCAAATTTTAATTAGTTTGGTATTTTGGGTACATTTTGGGTACGATGTTATTGTAGGTGTCCCAGGACACGTTATTCAACTTGATGAATCTGTTCTAACCAAGAAAAAATGTCACCGTGGACAGATTGTGCCTCAAAAATCGGTTCTGGGAATATATAGTATGATTGATAAACTAAGATTTACTGTATTTATCCCAGGTAGATCCGCTGAAAGTCTCTGCAGCTCGTACTACTAGGATACAAAATCTGGATCGATTGTGGGTTAGGGTACATCAATTAATTTAGGAAATGTGAGTGGTCCATCCTGTTACAGGAACAATGGAGGAATATCGGTTTTATTTAAAACAATTTTTTAGAAGATTGGCAATTACGCAATCTCCATTTGTTGAAGAGTATATATCTACCAATTTTTGTGGTAACGGATATATGGACGTCAGCTGCCGAAAAAATCTGTTCCATCTAATTGTTCAGCATTACATCGTGAAATAATTATTTCATTACTTTAATACATTATTTGCTAATTCAGTTGAGGATTTCAACCATTACTTGCTACTTGCTGTCAACTGTTCACATCCTAGAATCAAGAAAAAACAATTTAGGTATAAATTGAATGTATTTTTTTCCATTTACACAATACTACATTATTTAACGACGACTTACATACCCGATTTAAATATAAGTTCGGAATATGCCTTTTTGTCCGAAGCGAACTATCATGTCACCGCGAGGAAACACTCGAACCGAACAACCTTGACGTCATGTGGCTCAAGTCCACCGCCAAGGGATTAACAAGTTTATATGTTGTCTCTATCGCCCTCCGAGCGATAGAGCCTACCAAAGCTTTTTTTCAACACTAGCTAACACTTTTGACTCAATACAGGTTGATCACCCCAGTTCAGAAATAATCGTTCTGGGAGACTTCAATGCCCACAACACCAACTGGCTCAAACACCACAACAAGACCCACAACAAAGATAGAGAGGCTGAAGCATTCGCCATCAGCTGCGGGCTTACTCAGATTGTAGACGAACCAACTCGAATCTCAGAGAGGGGCGAATTCGCGGCCCTCCTGGATCTTTTTCTAACCATCAATCCTGACCAGTACACAGTTACATTAGGTACTTCCGACGACAAACTTATTACAACGGTTTGTGAATTGCCACTCATACAGAAGGATCCACCATTGCCTCGCAAAATCTGGCATTACAATTCTGCAAACTGGGACGATCTAAGGGAGTTCTACCTAGATTTTCCTTGGCTCGGCGCCTGCTTTGGCGCTGACGACCCGTCAGTCTGCTGCGAAAAGATCACGCAAGTAATCTCCTCAGGAATGGAAGCATACATCCCATAAAGCCCTGGTTCGACAGAAGATGCGAAAGAGCTATGGGTAGGAAACAGCAAGCCTACAAGAACTGGCAGCAAAATCAGACCGCTGAAAATCGCAATTATTTTGTCGAAGCGAGAAACGAATGCAAGCGTGTTATCGACGAAACTAAGGACAAACACAATCAAAGGATCAGGAATAAACTTTTACAATGCCCCAGTGGCTCCAGGAATTTCTGGTCGGTAGCAAAGGCAGTAAATAACAACTTTACAAAAACGTCTCTCCCACCTTTGACAGACGAACGTGGCATCACGGCGACTACAGCCAAGGAAAAAGCAAACATGCTCTCCAAAATGTTTTCTTCGCACTCTACCTTAGACGTCCCCCAAGGCAAGACTCTCCCCACCATATCGAACATCAACACTAGCATGGCAGAGGTCAAATTTCATCACCGTGATATTCGCAAAATCCTTAAAAATCTAGATACGCAAAAGGCATCAGGACCGGACGGAATACCTGCCATCGTGTTAAAGAACTGCGCCATCGAACTAACACCCGTTTTTTCCAGGCTTTTTTCTCTGTCTTACGGAAAAGGGATTTTCCCATCTTCTTGGAAAGTCACTCGAGTTCAACCTGTTCCAAAAAAAGGCAAGGAAACCACGCCCTCAAACTATCGTCCAATTGCCTTGCTTCCAATAATCTCCAAAGTCATGGAACGTGTAGTCAATCAGCAACTACTCAAGTACCTCGAGAACAACTAAATAATCAGCGATAATCAATACGGCTTTAGCAAGGAGAGATCGACAGGAGATATATTGGCCTATGTCACTCATATATGTAGTAGGGCAATTGAGAACTACGGAGAGTCTCGAGCGATTGCGTTGGATATTTCAAAGACATTCGACAGAGTTTGGCAGGACGGACTGCTCAACAAACTACCGTCCTTCGGACTGCCAGCCTCTCTCTGCAGCTGGCTTGCCAGTTTCCTTAAGAGCCGATCTCTGCACGTTGCAGTCGATGGACACATCTCGGACACATTCACCATCAACGCGAGCGTGCCTCAGGGCGTAATACTTTCACCAACTCTGTTCCTCATCTATATTAATGACCTGCAGACCGAAACAAATAATCCTGTTTACAGTTTTGCAGATGGCAGTACCCTGTCTCCCACTTTAGATCAGAAAAACCCTTACCAACGACTGAGACTCATCACCGCAGACAGGAGCAGATTACACAAATTAATCAAGACCTGGAGAAAGTTCAAACTTGGGGCGACCGAAATTTGGTCCAGTTCAATGCAGCAAAGACCCAAGCAGCCACGTTTACAAAGAGGACCAATACAGGGGGCCCTGACACCATTATGGCAGGGTCGACCATTCCTTCATCCTCGTCAATCGGACTGCTGGGGTCTACAGCAATATGTCCTGACATGACCACGTTGCTAACATCGCAAAATCAGCCTCCCAGAAGCTTGGTGCGCTATTTCGCAACAAAAAACTCTATACACCGCAGCAGTTGCTCTTGCTCTACAAAGCGCAAATAAGACCGTGCTTAGAATATTGCTCACATATCTGGGGTGCCGCACCAAAGTACACCCTAAAGCTGTTGGATTCCATTCAGAAGAGAGCTGTGCGTCTCGTCGGCGACCCGGAGTTGACTCGGAATCTAGATAGTCTGGAACATCGCAGACATGTAGCCGAGATATCTCTGTTTTACAGATACTTTCACGGCAGATGTTCCCAGGATTTGGTCCGCCCCATCCTGCCCTGGGCAGCTCCTGTCAGACAGTCACGACAGACGGCAAGAGTGCACCAGTTCGTCGTACAACTGGAAACACCTAGAACATCGCTTTACAAGAACTCCTTTGTCTGGCGCACTGCATCACTGTGGAATTCACTCCCAGGACATCTACTTCCCACTAATTAAAACTTACAAATTTTCAAGAGCGGTGTCAATCAACATCTTCGCACACACACCGCTCGTAGAGCGCCATAGGGTCTCCCTTTAGTGCATGATACAATAATTGTATCATGCTTTAGTGTGTGTGCCACTGCCATAAAAAAAATAGCTTACTCGTTCCAATCATTCCTGTGCAGTATATCGGTCATACTGCATACGTTATTCGTTTTTAGTGGCGCTCATCGTCATTATCCCAGCATCGATGTTAAGTTTTAGTTTAATATTTGTTTGTTTAGAGTTTGGTTAGATAAAAATTAAAAGCGCATTAACGCTCTTTCTAATTTCATGTTACATTTAGTTCAAGGATGCCTATATGACAATATGACCATTTTGGCAACATTGTACACGCGATGTCATATACGAGTACACATGAAATAGGTGAAAATTTTTGACATTAAAAATAGTGCGTGGATAAATAGGGCTTCGTCCGCAATTTTTTCATCTAGTCTATCTTACATGCGCTTTCTGTTATACCAAACAAAATCGTTAAACGGAGCTGAAAGATTTCGCGGTAACTTGTTCCGCGGTTGGAGTCTATAATCCCTCTGTCCATTGCAGCCTGCAGAAAGCCATTATACCACTCAACATGCTATTATCCAAAACCGTTCTTCAAATGTAAACATTTATTACTATAAGCTGGGGTTTGCATGTGTCGTTTTGCTTTGGGTTGCTATTGAAAAGGGATCTTTTTGGCATTTAGCAAATAACGTATTTTAGGTTAAATTGTTGGAAGAAAATTCTTGTAAAATATTTACACAAGAAAGGGGTATTTTTTCTATATTACTTGAAAATTTTTGCAACTGCAGTTAGCGTATTTTAGGATTAAACATTTATTTCATCGCAATTCGCAAGCGATCCATTATTGAAGAATATATTTTTAAAGGCATATTATCGGAGCACAGGGTACAATAAGACCCTAATTCCATTCCATATTGAATATTTGGAAATCTCTATAAGTATAAATCGCGTATTGAATACTAAGCAGAAAATTGTTGAATCGAGAATCGTTTGTAATACTTCAAGAATTTTAAATTCCCGCACCTTAAGGCTTCCAATTTTGAAATCCTGGGAAGACTTACAGAATCGCTTTACCGTGACATCATTATTGAATTTGATATTCAAAGACTAGGATAAAAATGCAATATGTGTTCAAAATAAAAAATGTGCAAAAACCGAATAATATCTGATGTCTAAACGTAATGTGCTGTACCTACTTTCCTTTTTCTGATCCATGCATAGTCACGTTTTGCTGCTAATTTTGGGACATATTTTCTTCCTCAGAATCTTATTGGGTAACTGTTGGATGTAGCCCTATCACATCAATTTTTTTACATTTCTATAGGTATTCTAATGCAGGGAAGAAGTAAATTTGAGACAAAATAAATTGGTAGGCTTTTCCTATGGCAAATTAGAATTATTTTGACCTCCCTTATATGCTCTTGAGTATATGCTATAAACTAACCGGACGCTCTGCACCGTACATTTTTATATTTATTCTAGTTTCATTATAATACTGATGAAGGCTAGAGAAAAGTAGTACACAATTAATTTGTTGCCTTGTTTTAGAAAAGAGACTAAGTTTTTTCTTTGATTACCTTGTTTATACTTTAAATGGCGTTATCAGTTCTAAATTAAAAATAATATTAAATTATGTTGAGCAATGTAGTATTGTGTTTATCATATGTGTATATATGAACCTATATTATTATATTTTTTATTGACAATTTTTCGTGAATAATAATAATAATAATAATAATAATAATAGAAATAATTAAAACGCAACAAATTAATTAAAATAAGCAAATCGTTTTATATAACAAGGAAAATTATCAGATGATACTTTTTTTATTTACCTACATCCTTGTTTTATCTCAAACATCATTCCATAACAATCTTATTCACCGCCCATTTTATATTTTCTTGTTTTTTTTTGCTAAATAGAAATACATACATTTTCTTTTAAATCAAACCGACCCGACAGACCTAAAGTTTGAAAGTATTGCAAGTTCGACTTGTTATAAAATCTGACCTCACGTCATTCGTATTTCCAACACTTCTCACTAGCATTAATCAAAGTAATCATAGCAACGAATATTCTAAATGATTACCCAATACCAAGGTAACGATTAGTACCGAATACTGAAAAGTAACGAATATCAACACCTCTACCGGAGTCTTCGAAGCTATCGAAGGTTCCGGGTCAACCCAATTCAAGCGTTTTGAGGGAAAAAATATTGATAATAGCGAATTAATTTGACATTGATCTGATGGGCTTATTTTATATCATATCATCTCCTTTCGTGGAACGTTTTGTGCAACGGAATAAATTGATTGAGTGTTGATTATATCGGTGTATGTTATTTTCACCGACGCAAACCATAAGGTAGGTGAATACAATATGCCCAGGTTAAGCCACTTCAATTTATCATTTTGGAAACTGCAATATTTTAATATTTTTTACACTGTAGTAATGAGTGGACATTTAAGAATCGATTATTAATGTTGGCCGAATTAATTTCATCTACTTGTCCAAATAGATCCTTTGTGGGCATATTGTCAGTCTATGTTAGCAATATGTTCAAGAGGGTGCAGGCAACTTGCACATATCAAAAAATGGGGAGGAGCGTGGATTGCATAATAAATATAAGGCTTTTTAACCAATTAACTTTATTTTGTTAAAAAATAATCAAATAACACTCTTAAATGAACATGCTAAATACCTCATGTTGTGCAATACCAATTACTATCAACAAAACAATGATATGGCTATGGGATCGCCTTTATCACCTTTATTAAATAATATTTTTATGGAAAATTCTGAATTAAATTTTGTTGAAATTTATTATTATAAACCTTTAATTTGGTGGCGTTATATAGATGACTTTTTTTCAATTTATCCGTATAACGAACATTTCCTTAACGATTTTCTAAATCATATTAACACCAAAGAACCTACAATCAAATTCACTATAGAAAGAGAAATTAGTGAACAACTTTCATTTCTTGAAATTCTTATAAAAAAAGACTAGTTTCGAAACAAAAATATATAGAAAACCTACACGTACAAAAAGATATTTAAATTCTAAATCAAATCACCCAATAATGGTCAAAAAGGGGGCCGTAAAAAGTCTATATGATCGAATGAAAATAATCTGTAATAATCAAAATTTCAACACAGTAAAATAATTTTTAACCAATGTTTTGATTAGTAATAACTATCCTATTGATTTCAATGAAAAATGTTTTATTGATTTTGAACAACCAAATATTAGACAAAATCAAAATAGACCTATTACGAACCTCTTTATTCCATATATTCCTGGTTTATCAGACAAAATAAAACGAATAGGTAATAAATTTAAACATTCGCACTATTTTCAAAACAGAAAACACTCTTAGATCAAAACTAACAAAAACAAAACCTTTCAATGAAAATTAAATTACTAAAAATGTTATCTATAAGATACCATGTGAATGCAATACATTTTATATAGGTAAAACCTGTAGACCATAATAAAAACGTATAAATGAACACCAAACTTATATTAAAAATACACAATTCCACAAATCACATATTTGTCAACATGCATTTGATAGAATCACAGAATGCAATGGAACGCTTCAAGTATTTTGGCAAAGGAACCATCATGTAAAAAACGTTAAACTAATGAAAGTGCTTTAATTTTAATAAATAAAGATGTATGTGTTGCTTCGACTTCTGTTAATTTTAACAACACATAGTTATCATTGCTAAAAACTGAAGTTGACAAGGGACTTTTGAAAATTAACTAAATCTTTTAACAGTAATCATTGAATTCTTCCTAAACGCATAATACCAAATGTCACCTTATTATTACACTTACCTAAATAGACCACTAATCAGTAATTATACGATATGACATTATTATTGTCATCTTGTCAAAGTCTATTCAAAACTTGAATTCAGCACGTAATCTAATCAAACAGAACATAGTCGTATATAATCTCCTTTTTTTGATCCTTGCCACTAGGTCAAAATACATTTATCTTTACTACTAAAGCCCTACTACTGATTGCGTTCTTTCTGTTTTAGCTGTTCTACTTTTGCTGGTGTTTCCCACATTTCAGTAAATTATGTGTTGTAAGTTAAAATAAATTCTTTAACAAATTGCACAATTTCAACAGAGCTATTCTTATCTTTGCTTTTTTTGTTATCAACCAAAAAACCATTCTTTATTTCTTTAGGATTATCTGTAGAAATTTTTCCTCTTTTTCTGTCATGGTCTGCTTCATCCGAATTTAGATTATCCTGACAAGGTCCAATTCTAGATATTCGCAACTATTCTATCTATAACTCTCTCAGGTATATTTTCACTTGATAGAACTTCATTTCTAGCTCTCAATTTTTAGTGGTCCATACTATTAAAAACATGTGTCCGAATCTTTCTTTGGTAAAAGCACTCTCTCTCTCTAATTCTCTCTCTCTCACTCTCACTCTCTCTCTCTCTCTCTCACTCTCTTTCTGTCTTGCTTTCTCTTTTTTTTCTTTCTTTCTTTCCTTCTTTCTTTCTTTTTCTCTTTCTTTATTTCTTTCTTTCTTTCTTTCCGAATTATTTATCGTGATAATAATGGGTCATAACGTACCTTGCCAACATTTCCTTAAACAGGTGAGCAAAAGCATGCACCCTAGGAAACACCTTCCTAACAGCCGCCTTCCGGTCTTCTCATGAGAGGTCATATTTATCGAGCCGATTAAATCAGCCCCTTGCTGTGCCTTACAATTTCGCCTACATACAACTACTACATTCGTTACAGTCCTGGCTGTCAGGAGAGTCAATAATGTCGCCGCCTGCCTTTGCCGTTGACCCCATAGAGCCCGAACTGCAAGCGGAGTCCGCCCTTTTACTACAAGCATATTCTACGCCCTTTGATACCGCCAGTACCAACGGTCGCCTTTTGTTTTGTCGCCTTTGCCATTTCCGCCGCCACGATCTGCTGGATACTAGCTGCCAAACCGCCTTTCAACAGCATATTTACCATGGAGCTGTTTCAACTTCATTGCCGATTTGCCTTCTCTGTGACCATCTTCGCTGAATTCAAGCTCGTAATCGAGCTTTGAACCATCACTTCTGCCTTTCTCCATAGGCACTCACTACAAAAACGTCTTTTAAACGCCAATACCAATATACACAGTTAAAACACGCATTTACCGTAACTTTTTCAAAACTTCTCAAATGTCAATCCACAGTCAAAAATAGTAAAGAAACGCCCGCCAATTGTTAGAATTTTTGTGACGCCGCCATACACAAAGAAAAAGAAGATTTCAATGTGATTCAACTAGCCGAGAATCGCGTTTTCACCGTTCTTCATCGCAATTAACACAACCGTAGATTATCCGACTTCTGAACTGAAAACAACACTTTTTACTAACATGTTCTATTTCGCCTATATTATTACAGCCATAATTTTTTCACCTTACGCCTTAAACCTCAACAAGTAGAGTCATCATAATTACATCATCTCATGCAGGGTTGTCACGTCCTCGCCTATTTCAAAGTTACGTCGGCGTCGCCTATAAAAATTGTTCGTTACAATATTTTTACATCAATGCACAGAGAAATACAAATGAAAAAATCAAATATCGTCAGTACTGGTTTAGCCTTAAATCAACTTTAATAAATTTTTACTAATTCCATTCATTCTACAAAATGGAAATATTGAAGTTTTCGGGCAATAGTGTTTTGAAGATTAATTATTTAAGTAGATTTCCCAGTTAAATTTTCTTCGGTTGTTATGGGTTCAGCTCTTTTGAATCCAAAGAGCTTGTCCTTAATATTCACTTTTAGACGCTGCTGATGGGAAGGGATATGCTTCCCTCGTGTATTGTGGATTTTAACAGCCAACAGTTTGAGTTTAAAATAACCTTCTAGTTTATTAAAAAGTTTTACCTATTATCATAAATATAATAAGTTTAGTGGATCATGGTTGAATTAGCAACGAGAAGCATGAGCCACACGCTGCGAGGATCGTTCGATGAATGAGGCTTATTAACAGTTTTTAGCGTATACTAAATTACAATGTATTTTTTCGGATTTTGCTTTTTTGTCAAAATATCATAATATTCGCCCCTCAGACGCAAAAGTTTTTTGACGAGGTACTGGTTAGGTTTACTGAGAGCCATAGTATGGTAGACATAGGTGTTCTCCATAAACATCTCACTACAACTTTAATAATGTAAGATTCAATATGTTGACCGATTATCGCGTCACAATCATTAACTCGCAGAATCATAACCCTACTGTATTAAGCGGCTATAGCTCCATATAACTTCAGTAATCTTATCGAAGTTAACCATATCATTTGACGTCGACCACACTAAATATATCTGATATTAAAGTAAGCAATAACCTTTTAGACATACCCATAAAAATGCTCTGCATAAGAGTATTTTATACGAACTATTTCCTTTTCCTTTACTAAACTGGAGGGTAGTCATCGACGCCCTATTACAAGGCGAATCAGGACGCTACAAAATCACAACCTTATAAAATTTTACTGCTTCATCCGGCGTGGGGCGGGACATAATGCTGCAAAATTGAAAAATATTCATCGTCTTTATCTCTAGTTGTATTTTATCAGGTCGTTCTCTTATGTATGAATATAAAGCAGATTGCGTCGCTTTTTGAAAAATCCATCCCCGACCGTTTCTATGACGAAATAACTGGTAGTTATCTTGATCGTTCCCTGCCTTGAATATCTTGGAAAATATTTTAAATCCTTGAAAAGTTTAAGGGTACCACGACACCGTTTTAGGCTAATTTAAAAACTGATTTATTTATCTCTCAAATCTTACACTTCGACATCTGCTGGTCAATTATTATTGCTTTTCAACCTATCAAAAAGCTATGATATATCATTGTCTACTAGTACAACTATCGATAATTTGTACTTGAACCAAATTATATGCTTATTTAAAAGTTTTCTGAGGATTTAAGTGTTAAAGCAACAACGTTTTAGCCTTTTCGTTTGGTGCAAATAAGGGAGTTCTTTGTGTAACACGTGATATTAATTGCAAAACATATTTCGTTAAGATATAAGTAGAGATCATTATTTATCGATGAGTCAAAAATAATGATAACGAATCAGCATAACATCAATACAAGAAAATCAACAATTTCACAAATATATTAAAACATAAATGAACATCTCAAAGTGTTCATGACACAAATACCCGGGAATAATTACAGCCATTTTCACTTGCTCTCGCATGATTGATTCTGAACTGTCTTAATTAAAGCCAAGATTTAATCGGATCTCGATCCCCTCTAATTAATAGGGCAGAAATTCAGCGAAGACAACCTTCTAATTTACTCTCTTAACAGGTTCAGCAATGTTGTCGAATGATAAAAGTGCCAAATATAATGTTGTTTGATACGTCATAAAATTACATTGTGTTTTTCTTATTTTCTTTTTTACCAATAAGAAACACTATAAATAGTACCTCACCTTATAGTAGACCTCAAAATAGAAGGCTTGAGCCAATGATGCATTAGTAAAATATCGCTTATTTATGAGATACAGGGTGCTAAAACATCTATTTTGGGAAAATAGGTACGCAATTTTTGAAAATGGTTAAACGTATTGACTTTCCAGCAGTTGCAGGCTTATAGATGAATATATAATTCACCCTTGAATGGTTTACCTTTGACAGTTGCGTATATTTTTTTAAAGTAAAGGTGTTTCTAAGTAAAAAATACTTATACTTCATTAATTTAGCTACCTCCAGTCGTATTCGAGTTATTTCTCATGTAATAATAGTATATTAGTCAACAATCGTATAATGTAGGCCATAACAAACGAGCCCCTTGCGGTGAGGTGCATACGAGTATAAAGAGAACAAGTCCTGAACATGTTTGCGTTATACAGTTAACCTGCGCAAACAGAAATGTACCTAAAGTCCGTTCAAGTCTATTGCGCTGTTACGTCATATCATTCCATCTTTCTTTATGCAATGAACGTATGTAATAAATTGGTCCGTCAAATTGGAATCTTTGACATCGATTTGCGTCAATGTCAAAATATCCTAACAAAAATAACAGATTTAAATCATTTATTGATTTGTTGGTAGTTGGTTTGTGTTTAACGCTAATATATGCTAATAAAAATCGTTTTGAGATGCCCCACCGGTTCAGTGAGAAAGGACAAGCTTTAATTTTAAAATTAGACCACTTTTACCCTGGAAAGCTGTGCACAATGTAAGTAATATTTTTTTAAATTTATTTGATAATATATATTAAAAAATGACATCTCTAGAAAAAAATGTATTTTTGATGTGTAAACATCTTACGCGGCGATATGATGACAAATCTCGGCAAATGAGACGGAAATGCGCAAACCAATTCTAGCCGCTAGTGCGGTATTATATACAATCTTGCCATTTAAAATCGTTTTAAATGGATTTTAGACGCTAAAAAGCATATTATTATTTTAAATTAAACGAACTGTCAAAAGTATTATTCAGATGCCCAGACGTTTAAAACAATATTGTCATAAGTATGTAAAATTGATAAAAACGGAACGTGCTCCGGAATAGAAAACAGGTACAGAGACATCTTTTCGCTAGTGTAAAAAATAACGTACGAGTCTATCTAAGACGTACGGATCTTTTCTTTTGACGTAAGAAATTCTGACGT
This sequence comes from Pissodes strobi, assembly GCA_016904865.1. Taxonomy (NCBI): domain Eukaryota; kingdom Metazoa; phylum Arthropoda; class Insecta; order Coleoptera; family Curculionidae; genus Pissodes; species Pissodes strobi. The sequence goes on from MU184540.1 coordinate 247,623, forward strand.
AACAGCGCAATAGCCTTGAATGGACTTTACCTATTTAACCCAGAATTTGGGTTTGGGTTTAGTTGTAAACGATTAATAGAAGGTTGATTCTTATTGATATTTTTTTTTCTGTACCGCGTTAGTATGGTTACCAATGACGCAAGTTTCAAGTTTCAAGATGGCGCCGGCTGACAAGTCAGATAATAATCGTGATCGAAGCAAAAGTTAAAAACTAAATTATTTTCACTGTAAAAAGACTGTTCAAAAGTTTGTAAAGTGTGTGAAATGTAACGAGTTATTTCACCCATCGTGTCTAACTCATGCAGCAAGTAAACAAAGCGCAAATTGCGTACATGAAGTGGAAAACCTCAGTTAACGTCGCAGACAGAGTTACAGAAAGACATGGAAATATGTCTACTGAGGCAACTAGTGGATGAAATGAATGGGAAAAACTTAGCAATCAGTGAAAACGTGAGCCTACTAAAATAAAAAAACAGTTTCCTAGAGGAAAAATTGGAAAATGCGAAAAATGCACAAGGTATGCAACTTTCACATTCGAGCCAAAAACCACGGACGCAAGTGCCAGCAAAGCTTCGAATACCTCCAAGAGATGGCAATAAAGAGACTAATTCTCGAAACGGCGCACCGATATCGCACAAGTCGGAAATCTCGACAATCCCTGAACAATCACCAAGGTCAAAAAACAGGAATGAGTGCAGTATCACAATTAAATGCGCCGAAACGAGGCTTGGCGAACCGACTTCACAGCAGTCAAAGGAAGATTGTTGAAACACTATAACCTAAGAAAATGCATAAGACGTCAATGACTTTGATAATCTCGACATTCGCAACAAAGGTTTGGAAAAAAAGGAAACAATGGGTGGACATATGTGGAAAGAAAAAAACGTCAGAATCTTAGTCATCCCTAGACCAATTAAAGGAACTTATGAAAATATAAACACCCTCAACGCAGCAGTGAAGACAACCCTAATATTCATATCGGGCCTGGATCCGAAAGGATCTCCTTGATTACCTTGAAGCAAACTACCCAATCAAAAGCTACGCCTGTGAAAAGATGAGAACAAGAAAAGACCGCATACAAGGTTCATTTAAGCTAACAGTACCTACTAACCAAAAGTAGGTCATAATGTCACCACAGCTGAGGCCAGAAGGAGGTTATGTAAATAATTCTATGAAGATCCCTGTTGCCCAGGGACCTCGGGAGCCCATAATGTCCAAGACAACGAAGATCAAGATAATGAATGTCAATGTCCGTTCACTGAAGTCCAAGAAAAACCAATTGTAGGCATTCTTGGTGGATAAGCAGGTAGATGTTTTGTGTCTAACAGAACATTGGTTGACTAAAGATGAAATAAATAATATGAGGATAGGTGGTTTAATCTATTTTTGTTAACGACATTGTAGAGGTGGTTCCGGTGCAGTCATTTAGCAGTTTTAATATTGAAAAATGCATAGAAGCATGTGATGTATTGAAATAACTAAATTTGCATATATTGTGTGTTTACAGGCTCCATCGAGTCGTTTCGGCCATGATTAATATAGTGAGTATTCATAGAATTGTTGCAATTGCGGGTGACTTCAATGTGCACTTTAAACTTATTTAGCATAACACGATTTCTTTTGAGGTCATATTATCTGGTAATGGCTTTATAAAAACAAACTCTGAATCTACAAGAAATAATTCCTGTTTGGATAATATCTTCATAAATTTTTCTCAAGAAAGTTATAGGTCAATAATTATTGACCCGGACATATCAGATCACATGACTCAGCTTCTTCAAATTGACCTGCCGATTAAATTTATTTAACAAAATATTTAAACCTATATAACACAGGCTGGCCTGCATGTTGTTGTTGTGTGATTTGGTGGAGAGCAATTCATTTGATTTTGTCAGTTATCATGAATATACCAATCGGTATTGAAGAAAATGCATCATGTTCATCGACATCCTAAAGCAAAATTATGACACAGCTTTTCCGCTTGAGACATATTATATAGTATAAAGCCGGACCAACCAGGGAGTGTCAATTGGTTTGATGAAGGTTTTGGTAGAATGAGGGGCCAACTACGATTTTTGGGTGAGTTAAGTAAACAACATCCGTTTGAGCCTTATTTAAATAACTTTAAGATTTATAGAAATAAATATAAAAGAGCAAATAAACGTTCTTAAATAGCAGCTAACGAAAAGGCTCATAGCCTCTTCGGGTAATCCTGCTAAAACCATGTGGAACATAATAAATAGAAATTCTGGTAGATCAAAAAATTGTTGCTGACACTTTGATCACTGCTGAAGAATTAACAATTATTTCAGTAATATTGCAACTAGCTTAAAAATAAAATCAGCTATGATGTGTTGGCACAGATTACTCCTACCAGATGCGAATCTCTTAATAACTTTCCTATACAAAGTTTTCGCGATCTGGTCGTCACGTATAGTGCAGCAAGCCTCTTCGAGCGTAGATTTGGAGAGCGGAGTGTTTCAACATTGGCGTCGTTTAATTATGTGGAAATATGAAGTTGGCGAGTTGCGCCATGGATTCTTCTATTTTAAAATATTAAAACATAAAGTATTTTGTGAATACTTTTGAAATTATGCATGGACACTTAAATTTCATAGTAGGAACATACAATGGGTAAATAAATAACTAAAATTAAAAGAAAAATACCTTTATTTGGCTCCTCATATATACATTTAAAGATGCGAGAGAATGGTTTTAATGAAGAACCACTCCCTGAAAGAATTTGATTGATCTTCGTTTTCGGCCACAGCAGAATCTAAATAGTAGAGCCATAAATGATGTTTTATCATTAACTTTTCAATAGAGCGGTATAAGAATAAACTTAAAAGACAAAATCACAAAATACGTCAATTGAAAGTTCTTATAATATCTAAACTATAGTAAACATAAATAAAATTACTCACTCCCAATTGAATTTATTGAGAAACTTTCATCGATAATCATAGCGGCTGTTGGATTATTATATTCTGGAGTTGGATCTATAATCAATAAACGTTTTATAGATCAATCAGATTTGATGATACTGCACTTCTCTTTTTAAAATCAATTCTAAAGTTGGTTAACACATTCAAAAAATAATGTTTTGTAATATTAAAATAAACATAATTAAATAAAATAGCATTAGTCCCGGGCCTAGGGCCCAATGACAAGTGGGGCCCAAATATGCAACATAAAAACTACATAATTATAAGAATATTTTTTTAAATATACATTTGCTCGATAAAAAATCAGGATACTGTTTCGCCATCTTTATAATCTGGATTCCAAAACAAAACTAATCTTTATTAAACAAAAATGACAACTCGACAAAACGTAGCTGATAAAAAAAACATTTTATTAAAAATATGCCAGAACTAAGTACAAAAAAAGTAAGTGGGTGTGCGAAACAATTTTGACAGTCAAAAAACAGGTACTTACAAAGTTCAACATTTTACAAAGTTAATGTAAACGGCGAAAAAATGAGTAGCTAGTGTATAGTCCCAAATCTGGCTGTATTTACTCTTATGTATCCATACTTTTTTCGAAGAAAAGTGTTAACGTTAACCTCAGTGTATTTCTGTTATTTTAAATATTATTTTATTTTTACTAGTTTATGCTTTGGTTCAATATATTTTTTTTAAATCTTATTTCGTGTTTCTTTTTTAGTTTTTCTAAAATCTGTTATTTTTTATTAAAATTAATGCAAATCTATAAATTATAGAAAAGCTTAATTTAAATCTGAATAAAAAAACTACATTATAATTAATATTTTCAGTTCGAAATCGAAATAAAAAAAATCAAGTGGGAGCTGAAGTCATATTGGGGCCCGAAAATTTGCTAGGGCTTAGGGCCCAACTCCTTGGAAAATAGGCCCTGCTTCCGTCGGTATTGGTAGGACATGTTTCTGCTACATTTATGGAGGATGCGTCTAAAATGGCATTTTTATTATGGTGTTTCTTATTATAATTTGTTATTCTATAATTTAATTTATTAAATTTATTAATGATATATAATTAGAAAAAAAGCCGTCATGATCAGGTACATACCTAATAAAATAAAAATCTTTCTTGATGGTTCTCCGTCGTCGGCGTCGATAGAGGGATCGCATGAGGGATCTGAACTACAAAAACCCGTTGGAATTGCATTTTGAAACAAACGTTTTCTTCCAGATATATTAATGAACTTCTTTTCAAAATGTTTCTCGCACAAAAGAAAATTATTGATATTTTTTCCAAGTAGATCTTCTCTATGGGAGGCTCTAAGCCAACCATCATATCTGAAAATAATTTTAAGCAATTGTTTATGTGAAGTAGATACAAAATTATGTTTAAGGTTTATCATCGAATTTTGTACACACCTGGAACGATCTTTAGGAAAATTAAAAAGTGAATACTCGCCTCCAGTCCTGGAAGAACAACACCGGTATACACCCTTTAACCAGGCATTTTACATAAAATAATGCAACTAACATATATAAAAAAACATATGGTTAATTAAAATTACACTACAACTTAGTACAATCACAATTTAAAACATAAAGTCACGCAACAAAACTGCTGTAATAGCATTTACCCGCTAACTATTTCACTGATACGATCGCACACGCTAGCATCATCAATGTACTAACATTCGACGCCGGATTAAATACGATGGCCGCTGCCACTTTAAGGATTCTCTAAATCGGGTCACCGTCGGAAGCGTAAGATTCGCATCTGATAGGAGTAATCTATGGTGTTGGGGCTAAATGTAAAGAGTAAAAAACCTAATTATATATACAGTCACAAGGTTGATGAACATCTCTTTAAAAACAGGTACTTTCCCCAATATACTGAAAAGGGCCGTAGTGCTACCCATATACAAAAATGGTGATGACTCAAGTATCTAACTATAGGCTAATATAGCTCTTGCCTATTGTCCCCAAAATCATGGACAAGTCCATTGCTAAACAGATTGTCTAATTTTTTGAAGATAACTCTTATTTTTAAGAGTGCCAGTTTGGCTTCCGTGGGGGACACAACACTGCTATGGGCATATTGCACTTTATCCAAAAAATTCAGGACGCTTTAGAGAGCAAGGATTTCAATGCTACTTTGCTGTGCGACGTAAGTAAGGCATTTGATTGCGTGTCCCACGGTATACGTATTGGAAAGCTGAAGCATTATAATTTTGATAGCCGGCAATTCGGCTAGTGAAAAGTTATCTCAAAATCATGACGCAGGGAGTGAGAGTGGGAGTGGTGGAGTCAGAGGAGGCTGGGATTTGAGGTGGGAGTACCCCAGAGATCGGCATTGGGACCAATACTTTTCCTAATATATATATTAACGATTTACCAATGGGGGAAACCTTTGCATGTCTCACGCTGTTCGCTGACGGCACCACACTTGCTGCAACTGCGAGTATCTTCGTTGAGGCCGTGCGGAGGATGGATGAGGCGCCGTCGAAGCTCGAGGCGTGGTTTGGTGCAAATAGATTACTACTTAATAAAGACAAAACTGAAAAAAACTGTATTCTCCCTAAGAAATATCAATCCTGATAATAATGAACTTAACTCTGTAAAATTTTTTGGAGTGTACTTAGATCATGGGCTAAAATGGAATACACACGCAGATAAACTAACTAATAGATTTTGTAGCAATCTGTTTGCACTGAAAAATCTTTCGGGAGGTGGTTCGTCTGTCTCAATGAGGGATGCATACTGTGCCCTGTTTCACTCGCTAATGACCTATGCGGTGCGTCTGGGGCCATGCTGCGGGGACCAATAGAGTATTTGGGGTGCAGCCGAAGGCGGTAAGGACTCTGGCCCGGCTTCATCATCGGCAAGCATTTCAACAACTTAAAATATTAACTTTGCCCTCAGCATTTATACTAGAGAATCTTATCTATATTAAATCTGAATTAGAGGAGTTCACAGTGCACACTGGTATTCATAACTATACCACCCAACATTGAACTGGTATCGTGCCTGCTTTTCGGCGTCTGGAGAGGTGCCGAGATGGTCCCGGGTGCCTGTCAATCAAATTTTATCACAAACTTTCACCTGATAGATAAATGTTGCCTATGCGGCTCTACAAATAAAAGCTCAAAATGACGTTTCTGACCGGTGCCTTCTACAGTGTTGATGAGTTTAAATTTGTAATTTTAATGTGTTCAGCTGGTATGTTCAAAATTTTTAATGTGTTTTTAAATGTTTATTTTAATTGATAGATAGAACATTTTTATTGTAATTTTAATTTGATATTTCTTTTGACCACTGACTTGTGTAAATATTTTCGTGGGTACATTGGCACCAAAAATGTATTTTAATTTGAATTGAAAGTAGTGAGGAATCGACTACATAAATAGCATCTAAGAAAGAGTGTTAGAAATATGGCAGACTACAAAAACAATGTACCTACTTATTAAATCCAGATTACTTGGAGAGAAGTATACAAGTCAAAAAGACCAAAAGAAGGAGGCATGACCAACTTATCAGACAAAGAAAAAAATATTTTCAAAATACTCTCTACAGGGAAACCTAAAAACGAGCAAGTTACATTTCTATTGAGATTATTGGCAGATAAAGGGGCTCAAAGACAAAAAATTAGGTACCAAAGCAAGAAATAAGTAATTTTGTGTTTCATATTTTAAATGAACCCAATTATGTAATAGTTTGCAAGTCAGATTTCGAAGTGTCTATGCATTTTTCAATAAAGCTATATTTCGTTTAACAGCTTTCTAAGGCTGACAAGAGATCTGATTACAGACGTGGTCATCATATTAAGCATAGTAATGCGACTTAAAAAATCGAAGAATACAGTACATCATATCTTGCCGAAAAAGGCAACGAACTATGGTGGTAAACCTTGGACGTATCTTGAATCTAACGGCCGTGAAAAACAAGCATGAAATATTGTGATCTAAAAACCCAGAATTGTATCGCGTTGTCTCTTTTGAGAACATGTGAGAATGTTGAATACAAATTTGAAAGGCCTCAAGTAGATGCATGTCCAATGTGCGAGGAGTTGACTATAATAATAAAATATCTGATACTGAGGGATAATGCCAAACGTGTAGCTACAGCCGAGCTGCGAGAACATAAAAGAGGTGTGACTAAATTTTATTTAAAAAAATGGAGTCTAAAAGGAAGCTGTGTAAAAGAAACCTCAGTGTAGATATGATTACATTTGATTTTATACAAAAACGCCTCTCGTTTTTTTTTAATTCACGATTTGAAATAAATGAAGCTACTTTTTATACATATTTTAAACGTACTGTTTTTTTTTTTCGTGCGCAGTTAGCACCCTTATGGTTAACAAGACAAGTGGTCCCCCTAACCCCCTGAAATCAACCATCGCCTGCTGGAATCGCTTGCGCATTACGTCGTAAGGCGGGCGGCGGGGTTTTAAAATATAGGTAAGTCTTCAGTATCACTACATATCCCTTCCATCGTAACGATTGGGAGTTCACGGTTCTAGTTGTTGTGCTTTCTCCCTCTGCTTCTATGCACCTACATTTCTAGTTACAAGTTTATCGGCATCACTTCGTTTGGTTTCCATCAGTATTTTGACCATATTCTTGACCGTGTTCCATATGTGATCATAGGTTATCATCAGGTCTATCGTGTTGTCATCAGTGTTGAGCGTCTTGTTGATCTCTCTAGCGCAGATCTCCCTAAGTTTCTCCCATATTTGCCAGCAAAAAAGAGTATGTTCTGAATTATCGTCTTCACCGCAGCACATACTTACTACTTCGGCTATATGAACTTTATGTAGGTATGCTCTAAAGCAGTGGCGGCCCGTCGTACAAAGCTACTGAGGCTGAGCCTCATATGTAAAAATTACAATCCAATCTGAAATTTTCAAGTAATGTTAATGTAAATATAAGATATATTTTGACTAATTTCCAATCATAAAAGTATAAAAATACAATCAAAGTTTTAAATATTATCTTTAAACGCCCAAATCGTTGCCCGACCGCATAACATAGCTGTACCACGGTATAAATAAGTATATACGGTAGGTTCACTCGAGACAAATTTCCAATTTCGCCGACAGTTTTTACCTTCGAAGAGAATCCGGATCAATCTCGTTCGCGGCCAGTTGTGGCTACACTACGAGGGAGAATTTACGGTCAGTGTGCAAACGCCTTACCTTAATATTCTGTACTGTTGGGTCGCGTTGAATTAAATAATTATTAAGATCGTTACTATGGCGAGATATTGTTGTGCGGATAATTATTATTGTATTACAAAAGTGGGTGCCGGATTTTCATTTTTTAGATGCCCCAAAGACCCTATCATAAGATTTATAATAATTTTTTAATAATATGCAGTTTTTCAATTACACGTATAATCGGTTTAACAAATATGTCTTTATTAAAATTTGGTTATTTACCTAAATATGGATAAAGACAATAGTGAGAAAAGAAAACAAGTACGGTAAAAATTAAATGCCCGTCACTACTAGCGTGAGCAAAAATCTGTTTATGTTTTAATAATTGCGAATTTTTCACATGACCATTTGTGTTTTTAAAGCGACTCTTATATTTTAACATTGAAAATGTTTCTATTATCCTAGTAGGTATAGGACCTCAAATCGTGAAGGAGTGCATGCTACATTTGACACATGACATCATACGCGTGTGAGATCTTGTTAGTTTATTTACTTAAACTTAAATTTGATTTATAAGGTGTCGGAATCGATTAAAATGACTAAAATAAATTGGAATTAACTGAAACTCGCCGAAAGTTGATTGAATGACTAACCAAAACTCGCCAAAAGTAACCAATACAGGCTTAAACGTACCGGTACAGGTTACGAAAATTAAATTAAGTTAAAACTAACCAAAACGAACGGAATTTTAACGACTAACCAAAAACATTAAATTTGATTATAACGTATCGGAACCGATTCAAATGACTAAAACAAATTGGAACTAACTGAAAGTAATCGAAAGTTGATTGAAAAACTAACCAAAAGTAAAAGCACCAAAAAGGGCTAAAACGTATCGGAACAGATTAAAAATATTAAAGTAAGCTGAAACTAACCCAAAGTAACCGAGTTTAGGCGACTAACCAAAAACATTAAAATTGGTTATAAAGTACGGAATCGGTTTAAATTACTAATATAAATTGAAATTAACTGTAATTAACAAAAAGTTGATTGCACGACTTATCAAAACTGGCCAAAGTAACCAAAAGCACTAAGGGCTTAAACTTATCGGAACAGATTAAAAATATTAAAGTTAGTTGAAACTAACCCAAATTAACCTAATTTTGGCGACTGACATAATTTTACCAAAAACATTTAAATTGGTTATAATGTATCGGAATCGCTTCAAAATAAATTGGGGGCTAACTGAAAGTAACCGAAAGCTGATTGAATAACTAGCCAAAAGAAACTAAAAGCACCGAAACCGGCTAAAACGTATCGTAATAGATTAAAAAATATTGGAGTAAGATAAAATTAACCCAAATTAACCGGCGACTAACCCTAACTAATCAAAAACAGTAAAATTGGTAATAACGTATTGGAACTGGTTCAAATGACTATAATAAATTTAAACTAACTGAAATTAACCGAAAGTTGATTGAACAACAAAGTTAATCAAAAGTAACCAGAAAAGCGAAACCATAAATCAAAATAGATTAAAAATATTAAAGTAAGTTGAAACTCACTTAAATTATCCGAATTTCGGCGACTAACTGAAATTAACCGAAAATATTAAAATTAATTACACTCGTAACGTATTTGAACCGGTTCAAATTCAAAAATATATAAAAACCAACTAAAACTGACAGAAATCTGATTGAATGACAAACCAAAACTAATCAAAAGTAACCAAAAGCACTAAAATGTATCGGAATAGGTTACAAAAATTAAAAAGTTAAAACTAACCAAGAGGAGCAGACCTTTGGCGACTAACCAAAAGTAACGAAAAACACTAAATTTGATTATAACGTATCGAAGTCGGTTCAAATGACTAAAATAAATAGGATCTAACTGAGACAAACCGAAAGTTAATTAAACGGCTAAACAAAACTAACTAAAAGTAAGCAAAAGCGAAAGAGCGGGCTAATTCGGAACAGGTTAGAATTATTATCTACCGCAACGTCATGGCTAGTTATATATTAATAGATTTTCCTATCTACAAGTGGAGAGTAATTTTTTAGGTCTTCATATCGGCACCTTTTTTTATAATTATGTTAAAAAATATTAT